>OZ007578.1:12524888-12594888 GCA_963931925.1 Onchidella celtica | reverse complement strand
CAATATTTCATTACTCCCCAGCCATTTCTAAACCTGCCCTTCACCGTCAGCTTCCCCAAAATACAATCATGCCGTTTTTTTCTCCGGCAGCACCTTTTCTCTCCATCTCTTCGCCTTTATTTGATCACATTCTCTATTACGCAATTGTCAGTGCGTTGGTTCATCTGTCTCTATTATGGCTGGCACGTGACAGAACTCTGAGAGGGGAGGCAATAGAAATATGCATGGCTCCACGGTTTGCGTTTATCCCTCTTTGTAATGTCGAAATAACCCATCTCTGCCTCTGTCAATATCCACACTCAGGGCCAAAATTAATAGAGGGACAAAAGGGGCATAATGCCCCCACCCTCCTACACCCACCCACCCAGAGGGGTCCACCTCTGCACAAAAATTAAATTATTATTTTAACTTTATTGTGCAAATTGTTGAGTCAGCCGCTGTTATCTATGGAGACTTAAAATTACACATCAGCATAGCTATGTTCTTTGCAATTATAACTTGACAGTTCCAGATCTTACTCTAATGGAGCTGGACCTATATATGTGTTTACCGCAAAGGTTCCGGAACTATTGTAGCGAAAAATATGAAAATTGGTAGATAGATACAAGTTAGCGTGCTGGTTTAAGTGCACATATTAATATGAGAAGAAACAGAGCTGTTACATTTTGATGTTTTCAGGATTTCATCAGTTACAATCGGAGAAACACCGTCGACTCGATCTCCTATTTTTTGGGAAGCCTTAAAAACTCAAAAGTGTTCACACGTGTACTTTAATGCCTGTTTTATCCGGGGCGTCGCCGAGTACCTCATGCTAGTTTTTTAAATTTGTTTTTTCGTTCGTAGAGGGGGCCGCTTTCCTTGTACTTGCAATAAATGGATTTCGATGCTTGAATCTGGCGATTTGCCATGTATCTTAATTTCTCTGTATGTGAGGCCCACCGAACCTGAAGTGCTCTGGACCCCCCAAGGTCGAAGTCCGCTGTTGGATCCACTTTCGTAAGTTATATCTCTTTGTACTGTCGAAACCAGCCGTCTCCACCACTGCCAATATCCGTGCCTGAGATACCAGTTAAATACAACCAGCTTATCGCAGGCCCTTCAGCGGCCAGTTCAAAACGCATACAAAACAGATGCATTTAAACGATTTAAAAATAAACAACAACGAGAACAATAAAAACTCACTCAGTCAACCACCCTCTCCGTTTCTTTCTGCCCAGGACAATTTCTACATTTTAACTGACTCACGCCTAGTGTTTCTTAAGATGACCACTACTCTAGTAATACAGATTTGAAAGTCAAGGACGTACCAGTATTATGGCTATGAGAAAACGTTGAGAGATATAGAAAATGCCAAACTATTGGAAATTTAGAAACAAACATTTTGTGCGTGTGTAATTTTCATGCACCACTTGAACTGGGCACTTTTTCGTACGAACCACCGAGAGCGGTTTACAGGAGCGAATGAGTTAATCACCAAAATGGAACTAAGTAAAAGTCAGACAACAAAACTTTCGTCTCAAGAACCTCTCAAAAGAAGTGTGTTATCAGTGATATCACGCATATTCTCCACCAGGGTGTGGAATCAGAGATAGCACTAAGTGTGGTTGAAAAGTATACGCTTCCGCACTCCAGCACTATAAACGTGTAAGAGGATAGACATGGGATAAGTGGATGCCACCTGATATCCTTCACCTGTCTTCACACCTTCCGGCATGCCAAATGGTAAAGTTCTAAAATTAATAATATAATATATTCACCGAATCTACCACAAATGCTGCTTGGACTTAATGCCTAGAGGGCATTGTCCAGTGACTAATGATCTCAGGCGTAGCAGTCCGTTTCAAGGTAAGAGATAACAAACAGAGAAATGCTTCTGAAATGGAGTGTCTGGGGCGTCTTGTACTGTTATTTCTAAAGTTGCAGTGATCTGGGTAATGAAGACAACAACAGCTAAGACCAGCGGTAGAGGAAAGAGTTACAGACAGACAGACAGACAGACAGACAGGCGGGCAGGCAGACAAATACATTGATAGATAGATAGATAGATAGACAGACAGACAGACAGACAGACAGACAGACAGACAGATAGATAGATAGATAGATAGATAGATAGACAGATAGATAGACAGATAGATAGATAGATAGATAGATAGATAGATAGATAGATAGATAGATAGATAGATGGATGGATAGATAGATGGATAGATAGATGGATAGATAGATGGATAAATGAATGGATGAATGGATGGATGGATGGATAGATAGATAGATAGATAGATAGATAGATAGATAGATAGATAGATAGATAGATAGATAGATAGATAGATAGATAGATAGATAGATAGATAGATAGATAGATGGATGGATAGATAGATGGCTAGATAGATGGATAGATAGATGGATAGATAGATGGATAAATGAATGGATGAATGGATGGATGGATGGATAGATAGATAGATAGATAGATAGACAGATAGATAGATAGATAGATAGATAGATAGATAGATAGATAGATAGATAGATAGATAGATAGATAGATAGATAGATAGATAGATAGATAGATAGATAGATAAAGACAGACAGATAGACAGATAGGTAAACAGACATAGCGTTATATTTTCAACCTTATGCCAAGACTGGCCACATAAATCCAACCTATTGGCCAACTGTCCTATTTCCTACGTAATTAATCAACTTCCCACTCTCATTAATACCGTACATGCATAATCAGTCTGTTTGCCAATGCAAATTCCCGGGCAACAACCCACATTGTATTCTGAAAGCGCCATACATTCATTTTACTTAAACATACAGCCACCCACTTGACATACAGGCGTATGTTTAACTTTAGGTCTTATTGTTAAGGAGGTTCTCTGCCATTGGCATTGGCATGGACTAGTTTTTTCAGAATTTTGCCAGGGTAGCGGCCTATTCGGTCTGCTCTTTCGATTTCCAACTGCCAAAGTTTCTTTAACGTGCAGCGTTACGCGCACACATGTCCTCCGAATTTTTCGACCTTATCCGAGAAGACTAGGTACTCGTTCCTACCTACTATAGAATTAGGGACAGCAAAATATGACAAAAATCCCGAAATTCCAACATGCCTGCACCGACCGGGATTAGAACAAGGTACCTTTGGCACGAGAGGCGAGCACCTTGCCTCTAGACCACTGTGTCCCCAAAATATAGGCGTGCCGGTAATTGGGTTAGGTTTCGAGTTAAGGCTATCATATCAATGCTCATGGTGAGATCTTTAATCTCACAAAATGACGTATCGATATCTTTAAGAGTTTTGAAGTTGAAAGCAGAAACATTTTGCCACACCCAAGAATAATAAAAGTGGCCAAAACTTTAAAATGCTTTACTGTAAAAATGAGAAAATTGTATATACGCCAGTATGTGAGCTGAGATGGACAACGATGCAGACAGACGGACGTACACTTATATATTACAGTGATGTCATATATTCACAAGGCCAATTATTTTGAATCAATATGTTATGAATAAACAGAAATAATAGAATTATTTTGTCCACAAATTTCTGGAGTGGCTGAGTGGATAATCAAATTTGAGTCTTCACGGATACGAGACAAGATCAAGTTTGAAACCTTAAGATCTGGAGCCAAGGAGGCCAGGCCAGAGATTTACATTGTTGTCTTTGATCAAAACAAATCGTGTGGGGGCGTTTTAGCTCCGTTGCTGCTAAATGGGGGATCACAGTACAGTGTCAAGGACTTTTAGATGTGTAAGCGGTGTAAGCGACAGTCGTACAAGTTCGCTACTTGGAGCTTACATTGTACTGGAAACCCCGAGAAAATACATTTTCTAGAAAGCTCTCGTCATTGACTCTAACAGCATGGCGTTTAAAGAGTTTGCTGATCATTAATTTCAACCAACCGAAGGCAGAGACAGGGATAAGGGAAAGGGAGGGGGTGAGATGTAGATGAGAAGATGTAGCAAAGCAGACAGAATAAGAGGTTGCGGGGGAATTGTTATAATTATACATTGCACAGAATCCTGACACGCTAATTCGGACGCTTTTGTTTGATTTTTAATTCTTTGTTTACTTATTGTGTTCGTGTGTGTGTGTGTGTGTCTGTAAGTGAGAGAGAGTGAGAGAGACAGAGAGAGAGAGAGAGAGAGAGAGAGAGAGAGAGAGAAAGAGAGAGAGAGAGAAAGAGAGAGAGAGAGAGAGTGGGTAGATTATTATTTTGTAAATCAAAAGGCATTTGCTAACCTTAACACCGAGAACTACGGGAGAACCATAAGATCTAGAAAATGCCGTTTTCATTTGAGTTCATTTTATAAACAAAATGATGTATTTGCTGCCGAGAGAAGAAACTGTGGACACACTTTGTGTTATGCTCATAAGGTTTACATTTTCCAAGTTGAGCCCTATCTTTTCCACACTGCAATTTTACAGTCTTACTTTCCTAGTTTTCTTTGTCTATCTTTTGTACCAAACTATAACAAACAAACAAAAACAAACTTCTCACACTGTCATCTTGTGGCAGGTTCCGGCACAGCCCTATATTATCACGGTATATGAAATAGTGCGAATCAAGATGGAACAGAACAGAGCAAACAAATAAGGGGAGAACAGAATACTGAACTCGAAGGAAATTATGAAATTTGCTTCTGGCGTAGAGAACAAAAACAACAACGCAACAAAAGAACCACAAAAACAGCAAATACACCAGAATACACTGACACCAAATAAAGTCATTTCAAAATGGGCAAATTACCATTTCTCCTCCTCCTTTCTTGTCCAAGTCAGCAAATTGTTGTTATCCCGTACGCAGGCTGGGCTATTTTGCTTGTTTTCTATGTGTGTAAATGAAAAAGTCGACAAAATGAAAGCGCTGCTTAGGTCATTAGAACAGGTAGGTCTTTTTCGTTAGTCGTGTACTGGGGCTGGCAAACATCTGAAGTTATTGTGTATAGCTCTTAAATTAAGCCAGGTTGGCTGGCCACCTTCTGATCTACGTGATACAATATTTACATGATGTCTCTGGACGGGTGGTGTTTGTACACAAGGTCTGAGCCAGCCAAGGCCGCCACCCAAAACACGAACGGCTTCGTCTCTAGAAATTGAATTTCGCTTGTTTGTCGCAGATAACAAAACCAGACATTTATGGGTTGTATCAAATCACGGTCAATCTTTCACCATTAGGGGAAACAGATGCAAACCACACAAACAACAACAACAAGAACGAAAATAAATATTTAAGCAACAAGCAAGAAGGACAACTTATGCAGATGACCACTGAAGACAAACAGCTCAAATGAAACAAGAAGACAAGGGAGAAGTAACGAAATAAGAAGAAAAAGAAGAAGGCGGAGAAGGGGAGTAGGAGGAGCAGAGGGATAAGAAAAAGAAGGAATTAGACGTGGAAGAAATAACACAGAGAAAAAAAAGCGGGTGAGAGGAAGGACAAGTGAGGTGAAGAAAGCTAAATGTGGGTTGATGTTTTCGTTTCCCTGAAGCAGAACATGGTGATCCTGGTGAACGTGATGCGGAGATACAGGCAACAAGATAAGATTTAGGATTTAAAATAAGATAAGATAAGATAAGATAAGATAAGATATGACTTTATTATCCTGTTTCCAGGAAATTTGTTGTCACAGCATTCAGTAAAAGTACAACAGCAAATACAATATCTAAGACCTACAAGTAGTCTTTAACGCACACCGCACACACGCACATTGCTCACACAACATTACCAACAAGTAAGAACTTTGCTCACACACACACGCACTGTCAGAACAATCCATTAGGAGAAACTAACAACAGCATACTACATCAGGAAACACTGCTACTTCGAAGTGCGGATGGCAAAAAAAGATCGTCTATAGCGCTCCCTGTTTGTTTTTAAATACAGTATTCGTCCACTTCTTTGGGATCGGACTATCTGATGGAACAAGGGATGGGAGCAATCATTTACAACTGATTTTAGTTTCTGTTTGCACGAGTGTACAAATAACTCATTAAAGTTCACGTATTCACTGTTAGTTAGATGGGAAGCTTTTTTGATAACAGAGTTGTTAATTTTGTTCTTGTCGTGCTATCTATCTGCCTCCCTGCCTCCCTCCTTCCGTCCCTCCCTGCCTCCCTCCCTCCCCCTCCCTCCCTGCCTCCCTGCCTCCCTCCCTGCCTCCCTCCCTCCCTGCCTATCTATCTATCTATCTATCTATCTATCTATCTATCTATCTATCTATCTATCTATCTATCTATCTATCTATCTATCTATCTATCTATCTATCTATCTATCTATCTATCCACCTGCCTGTCTGTCTGTCTGCCTGCCCGTCTATTATTATGTGTGCTGTTTTGCAAGGAAATGTATAGAAAATTATGCGCGTCTCAAATAAGCATGACATGACCCGTATTGTTTGCAGAGCGTAGATGTAAGATATTAACATAACTATGAATCATTGCAGCTCCACCGCTTGCTATAGCGTAGCCCTAATGACCACAGAGATGTGATAGGATGAAAAAGGAATGTCACGAATTACATCCCTGAATAAATCAGTATGACCTGTCATATCACCATAGGTCGTGTTTGGATGACATTACCAGCAGGCCTCTACTAAGCTGGCAATTAGCCCAGGCCAGAATAAGATTAATGTAATAATAATAATAATAATAATAAATAGAATTTCTATAGCGCATTTCTAATAAAATTATTACTCGATGCGCTGTACATTGCATCAATAATTCATGCATACACTTTCCAAATCTCATACTAAAACACGCACTCTCATCCATACAAACTTTCAGTTTCACACACATAGACGCTCTTAGTCATATAACACTAGCTTATATAATCAATTGTAACATCAAAGTACAGAATAGAATTTTGAAAATTTAAAAGTTTCGGAGGAAAAGGTGATGTAGACCCCGTTTCCAACTGATCACTGGGTAGGTTTGTGTCATATTTAAATTTGGAACATAAGTTGGCTTCTGGCATCTACAGATCTATATTTTATCTGTATTTGGTGGGGGGGGGGGGGAAGTATCATACTAAGCCCGGAAAGTCACAGCCAGTTGCTGCGAGCAAAATGTACACCCAAGAAATAATGGCAGGAGCTGACTGTATCTTACCAGGCTAAATATGATGGGGTCTACCTGGATTTACTCACACAAAATAGCAAAATGATGGTGCAGACTTCTTGTCTGCCTTCAGCTGACTGTGTCGTTCTGGGCTTAGTGTGATAGCTCTCGCAATCTTTCACCAATCTGCTTATAATTTCCTCTGAATACCAATATTTTACAACAGCAAGGTCCTATTTGTCTCTCCTTACATTATCGATATTCTTTCCCAACTACCAACCCCCCTCTGCCAGGGGAGTGGGCCCCCGCAAAAAGTGTAGGCCCTGCCATACTGGCCCATACCCTTCCCCCTTTCCACTTCCTACCCCCACCACTTCCTGACCTGAGTGCAACTGTGATGGAATGTCTGGGTCTATGACAAAACAGGTGTAGAGCCCTGACATCACCGCCGATGTGATACCATGACATTCTATAACCGTGACACACTGATGTGACATGTGTGACAGGATCACAGCCTCGAGTGTGTCTTCATAACGATTAGCCCAGTGCCAGGGATAGCAAAGAACGCGGCTGACAGACAGGTTTGAGAGAAGGAGAAATAGATAAATTATGTTTCCTCCGAAGTCGGCCCAATCCGGCGCAGCTCAGCTTGGCTTGGCTTTTCTCCATCTCGCTGAAAGAGCTATTTGTCAACAACTGTTACATTCGGTGCCCCGATATGCGACCTGTCTTCGAGTTGCAGGCTTGTCCTAGTTTGATCTTCCTATCGACTGTGCAGTGTGCCCTTGTCTCGCATGCGCGTCTGCATGCATTGGCCTAGCTGTAAAGAAAACAATGCGATGAGGCTGCAAGACTAAAAAGTTGCATGTGCGCGAAAAGCCTTGATATCAGAATCCTTGGCTTTACGTTGACACACTGCTCTTGCTGATAGCAGAAATGGCAACCTTTGTTCTTGTTCGTTCCAACTCCACTTTTTGCACAACTCAGAAATTTGACGTTAAACGTTTGTGGCTTTAGTATTATGCTGTGTATGGGCGACCAGAGTATTTCACACAGTAAGCTATGGATGAGCAATGAACACCATTCATTATTTTCTCGATTCACTTAGCAATAATTGACTTCGGACTCTTAAGAAGAGGCATTATGATAAGGAGCTAGAATAAATCAGAATCCTGAAACGACTTCGTAAGTGCCAGAGCGTATTTTAAACAAATGTCAAAATGTGTATTTGTTACACCTCTTCTATATAGTAAAAAAGATCAAGTTTTTCAGAAAATGGAGATACAACAAACAAGAACAAAGGTTGCCAAAGGTAGGGCCTCGTGGCAACAACAAAGGATGAGGTGACTGGCCTGGCCGAGTCGAGCTGGGCTGGGCTAGGCCAAGACGGACAGACCTGGATGGAAACATACGGGAGGACAGAACAGCTCACCAGCGATACAAGTACAGGCATAGTTATAGACTAGATTTAACTGTTCACATACTATACAGCTTACGGATGTAGCAAACATCTGTCTACCCAAACAATGGGCAGCCTTCGAGTTTTTTTGACTGATAGGACGAAAGACTGACTCATTAAAAACAGATGGTGAAAATGCAAAACCATTTGATTTTAAGTCGGATTACATTATACATTATTTATATATGTTTTCAAATCGATAACTAACCTTTTAAATGACCATTTGGTGCCTTGTACATACAACGTAATATTACACCACTCTTAGAGATGTACGGTGCCAGTTTCCTTTCTATTTAACGTCCACCATTTTAATATATTTCTCATTATTTTGATGTTTATTCAATGATTGTTTGTGAATTTTTCCTCCACTGGCTTTTGCTGAATATCCTTTTAGTTGTACACTATGCAATTTTATGTACATTGAGTGATTACCTCTAATATTTATTGTATAGTCTATTTGTTTCATCAATAAACTTTATTTTAAATGGTAGAAAAAAAAAAAATCCATTTGGTCTTTTGTGTCTTTGTTTCTTGGCCACCGCCGTTCCCTGTCTTCTTCTCTCTCTCTCTCTCTCTCTCTCTCTCTTTCTCTCCCCCCCCCCACCTTTTTCTCTCTCCCTGTCTCTCTCTCCCTGTCTCTTTCTCTCTCTTCTCTCCCCCGCCCCCTCCTTCTCTCTCCCATCTCCCGCACCTTCGTCTTTGCCCAACACTTTAAGATTCTACAACATCCTTTCCCATGTCGCTCTTACTTTGCACGGACTGGTGATTCTGTCCAGCTGCAGTAGAGCTGACAAATCGTCCGTCTTGATGATCTCAGATTGACATGTGCACTTTTAGGCTAATTTCATGTCTTCATGTTGTTGTTGTTGTAGTTTTCTCCTTTAACTATTTAAATGTCCTGCGCTCCGTGGCATTAGCGAGGCCAGGCGGGACAACTTTCTGCACATTTAGAGAAAATTTGTAATTTTTTTCGGACAAGCAGTTGATGAGTTTTATATTTTAAGGATACCTCCCATGGATGGATGGATGGATGGACAGATGGGTGGATGGATGGTAGAATGGATAGATGGATGGGTGGATTGATGGATGAACGATAGGACGGTTGGGTGGATATATGGATGGATGGATGGACGGATGCACGGATGGATGGATGAAAGGATGAATGGATAAATGGGTGAGTGGATAGATGGACGGATAGATGGATGGATGGATCGATGGATGGTTGGATGGGCGGATGTACGGACGGATGAATGAATGAATAGATGAATGAATGAATGACTGAATGAATGAATGAATGAATGAATGAATGAATGAATGGATGAAACGGCATAATGGAAGGGTGGATGGTGAATACGCAGATAGATGGATGAACGGATGGATGGTGAATACTTTGATGGATGGATGAATGGATGGATGGTGGGTACGCGGATGGGGGGATAAGTGCATGCACCCTACCCTCTCTGTCGTGAACTGTAATTTGCTGGAAAAGTTAACAATCCCTTTTACCCAACTGCGACGTTCACTACTGATCGTCTCCCCGTCCGCCCCCTCTCTCTCTCTCTCTCTCTCTCTCTCTCTCTCTCTCTCTCTCTCTCTCTCTCTCTCTCTCTCTCTCTATTTCTCTGTTTCCGTCTGGCTACCTTAATGGTCTTTTAGTCCACCCCCACTCAAATGTATTTTAGGAAGTTTTGCTCCCACGTGCATGGCTAGTGAACTCATCCCCAAGCTTTCGTGTCTGTTAATTAAACAAGCCAGTGTTGAATGCCATGTTCCCAAAGTTTGAAGGTCCAATCTGCCAGAGCCTTTTGTATTGTTGGATCTGGTCGAGCTAACCCGATATCACACAAGGGATAATTGATTTCATGTGTTACGGGGGTAGAAAATCAGGGAGAAAAACATACGTAAAAAAGGTTGACGTGAGAAATAAATAGCCAGAGTGAGAGAAAGAGAGGGAGAGAAAGAGAGAGAGAGAGAGAGAGAGAGAGAGAGAGAGAGAGAGAGAGAGAGAGAGAGAGAGAGAGAGAGAGAGAGAGAGAGAGACGGAGAGAGGGGGGGGGAGAAGCAGGTGACACAGTCGAAGAAAGAGAAAGAGAGAGAGAATGACAGAGACAGGGAGAGAAAGAAAATGAGTGATAAGGAGAGAAAGAGAGAGAGAGGGACAGACAGACACATAGACAGACAGACAGACAGACAGACAGATAGATAGATAGACAGACACAAAGATAGATAGATAGATAGATAGATAGATAGATAGATAGATAGATAGATAGATAGATAGATAGATAGATAGATAGATAGATAGATAGATAGATAGATAGATAGATAGATAGATAGATAGATAGATAGAGTGACAGGGAGGCATAAACTGGTATCACACCAGATATAAGTTAGACACAATAAGTGACGTACTCACCAATATGGAGTCCAACATCTGGATGTATGATTGCGGATGTTCCTATCCGTCTCATGCATCACTGAACTGTTCCCTGTCGTCATATGTCGTGAACCAGAACTCTCATTTGTTAACTTTATGTGACGCGATCTTCAGAAACGTAATTCTAAACTATGTGTTCAAACTTGCCACCAGCTGTAAAATGCATCACTTTTACACACGTTTCTGTTACCTTCAGAATAGCCCAATGCCAAGTAACGAATTGGAAAACCACTGAAAATAACTCCCTAGCTCTCAATGTAACATACTGGACAACATTCTGTAAATGACATCACTTTTACAGGCGTTTCTGTTACCTGCGGAATAGCCTACGTGACGAATAAGAGCACCACTGAAAATATGTTTTAACTCTCTAGGGCTCAGTGCAACTCATTTGACAACATAGCCGCAACTTACATCACTTTTACAGGCGTTTCTGTTACCTACAGCATAGCCCATGGGACGAGTTAGAACAGTTAACTCTCTAGCACTCAGTGTAACACATACAACAAATTACATCACCTTTACAGGCGTTTCTATTGCCTACAGAATAGCCTACACGACGAATTAGGGCACCACTGAAGATGTGCTTTAACTCTCTGGCGCTCAGTGTAACACATATAACAACATATCTGTAACTTACATCACCTTTACAGGCGTTTCTGTTACCCACAGAGTGGTCCATCTAACGGATGGAGGCACCACTGAAAATGTGCCCAGACTCACCAGCGGTCGGTGAATCATAATGAATACAAGAGACCAAGAGGACAGAATTAATTTCGACTGCGTATTAAGAAATGAAGGTTCAAAAACAAAACAATGCATTTCAGTCTAGATTTACTGGCTTCGGTTTCGCTTCGCTTTCGGTAGCTTTGCCGAGAGATGTCAGACTCGATGAAAAGGGAAGCAGACTAAAGAGGAAGCACTGTGCGCTCTAAAAGACGCCGGGGAGGATTTTGACATCTCACCTTGTCGGTAAGGCAAGACTGACGTCATTCGGCAAAAGTACCGAGAGCAAGCCGAAAGCGAAAAGAAACCGAAGTCACTGTGTCTGTGCTGTAACTCACCAGCGCTCAGTGTAAATCTGTGTTTTCATGTGTACGGAAACGGAAACTGCAACGTAAACGTCAAAAATCCATCAAGTAGTAAAAAGAAAGAGTTTTTCCATGTGTACGGAAACGGCTTTTACGGACACATAAAAACAATCTTTCTATTTTACACACTACTTGAAGGGTTTTTAACGTTTCCGTTTCCGTTTCTGTACACATGAAAACCCAGCTTTACACGTTTGACACTAGATCCAGAGGTCGGTGTTGTATAATTGAGTAGTAAAAAACATTAGGTTAACAAAATACAACAAGCATTACAAAGACAATGCTAACCAGTATCTGTTACACTGCCCGGCACTGTTTAATAATATGCACGGTCATGGCACTATAGCGTACGGTTAATATCAATTTTAAAATCAGCAGCACCTGGTTGGCCTCTCTTGTCAGTACAATTAATGTTGTTTTTTTTTCGTTTTTTTTTCTTCTCTTTTTACACACTACAGGTATGTCAGTACTTTTTTGCTGTTGTTGAAGATGATGGGGCCGGTAACAGTTTTGCTGCCGATGATAATGAAGCAGTAACTGCTGCAGTTATTCATGATGGTGATGATGATTATGACGATGATGCCGATTATGATGATGGTGACCAGGAAGAAAACCATGATGATGATGGTGGTGATGGTGATGGAGATGACGACGACGATGGTGATGATGGTGGTGGTGGTAATAATGATGGTGATGATGGTGGTGGTGGTAATAATGATAAGGATGATGGTGGTGGTGGTAATAATGATAGTGATGATGGTGGTGGTGGTAATAATGATGGTGATGGTTGTGGTGGTGGTAATAATGATGGTGATGATGGTGGTGGTGGTAATAATGATAGTGATGATGGTGCTGGTGGTAATAATGATGGTGATGATGGTGGTGGTGTAATACTGATAGTGATGATGGTGGTGGTGGTAATAATGATGGTGATGATGGTGGTGGTGGTAATAATGATAGTGATGATGGTGGCGGTGGTAATAATGATGGTGATGATGGTGGTGGTGGTAATAATGATAGTGATGATGGTGGTGGTGGTAATAATGATGGTGATGATGGTGGTGGTGGTAATAATGCTAGTGATGATGGTGGTGGTGGTAATAATGATAGTGATGATGGTGGTGGTGGTAATACTGATGGTGATGATGGTGGTGATGGTAATAATGATGGTGATGATGGTGGTGGTGGTAATAATGATGATGATGATGGTGGTGGTGGTAATAATGATGGTGATGATGGTGGTGGTGGTAATAATGATGATGATGATGGTGGTGGTGGTAATAATGATGGTGATGATGGTGGTGGTGGTAATAATGATGATGATGATGGTGGTGGTGGTAAAAATGATGGTGATGATGGTGGTGGTGGTAATAATGATAGTGATGGTGGTGGTGGTGGTAATAATGCTAGTGATGATGGTGGTGGTGGTAATAATGATGGTGATGATGGTGGTGGTGGTAATAATGATAGTGATGATGGTGGTGGTGGTAATAATGATGCTGATGATGGTGGTGGTGGTAATAATGATAGTGATGATGGTGGTGGTGGTAATAATGATAGTGATGGTGGTGGTTGTGGTTATAATGCTAGTGATGATGGTGGTGGTGGTAATAATGATGGTGGAGATGGTTGGAATTCTCCGTTTCACGACGGCCTCGGCCTAAAAGTTATTGGTCCTAATGATGGTGGTGATACTGGGGAAGATGAGGGTTAAATAGCCTATAATTTGAAATCAAGGAGAGAAGATTAAAGAAAGAAAGAAAGAAATTACAATATGAAGTTAAAGTGGAAGGAAAGACAGGAAAAAGATGTGACGGCCAGAATACAAGATCTTGAAAGCCGGCGGTTTGTCACAACCGAGTCATAGATTACAAGGGTGGATCAGCTCGTCCATCGTGCCGAGCGCGTATTAACAATATCAACAATGCAACAATGCGCTCCTTATACCGTCAAAATACAGCAAAAACATAACTAGTTCTACCCGTCACGCAGCCGCTTATACGCGTGCAGATTGCGAACATCATATACGGAGAGAAGGAATGGTTCATCTTGCTTCCCTGACAATGAGTTAATCTATTTTTAAACATTTAATCTCGTCATGGAGTAGTTGCTTGCCTCACCTGGGGTCTTTTCCATAATGTATCGTCCCTTTAAACACCGATGAACACACCAACTTAATGACTTCAGTAATATGTCCTACGATGAGATTATATTTTTACCACATGGGATGACAGTTTACACACAAAACAATACATGCATTTGGCATTGGTGACGACCAGTTGAACAGAAGTGAATGTATTGTATTTCTTTAAGTCCTGTCATTCAATTCTTTATACAGTCCGTTCATAAGGAAGTCAGTCAGTTGATAAGTACATGGCTGCATGAGTGAGTGAGTGAGTGAGTGAGTGAGTGAGTGAGTGAGTGAGTGAGTGAGTGAGTGAGTGAGTGAGTGAGTGAGTGAGTGAGTGAGTGAGTGAGTGAGTGAGTGAGTGAGTGAGTGAGTGAGTGAGTGAGTGAGTGAGTGATTGACTGACTGCACGAGTATGTAAGAAAGTAGGTGAGCAAGCAACCAAACAAAACAGGCAAAGGTAACCTGGTTTGTTAATAGCTCGGTGTGGCTGGCACGTTTTAACAATTTAATATTAATAGACCGTCTACTAATAGTGTCAGAACAGTTGCATGTCAAGTCCAATTTCCTGCCCACATGCCATGACGTTGCGTACAGCCCTAGGGGATACAGAATAGGCCCAGTTCATGAACACCAGACAGATCCAATCTATTTTTATCTTCTATGCAGACTGAGACATTAGCGGGACTATACCGGGTACATTTAGAGTCAACGACTAATTGTTGTTGTTTCTTATACCAGTGGCGAGGGTTACAGTCATTCCTGGAGTAGGTCACCGCCATGAGAATGCCTTTGCCACAGCTGGTGAACTCTGATGGGTCATGGAGATACTGGCACGTGGCTCGCCCTACTATGAAACCGCAAAATTGCATTCGCAAAACAGGGCCGGATTTAGAGGAAGAGCCCCCCCCCCCCCCCAGGCTATTCTAGCTGTGAGGCCCCTCCCAATCAGCCACCTTCACGCCCAGAGGAAGATGGAAGTGTTTTAAAGAATTTGAGTACCGTCAATGACGGCGACAGGTCTTTAAAATTCCTCACTTCGCTACCACTTCTCGAAAGGACATAAGTTAGGAAAATTGCAAAGGATTTGTACAGAAACTTGTGCATTGTAACATCTTCAGTAAGAAAAAGGAACACATGTCACAAAAATAATACAAAATATTATGTAGATTGGCCTGGAGCTGCAAGCCTCCCCCAACCCCCACCCATACACATGGAGCTCTGCGGTACTAGTCTTGTTCGTTCATTACGAAGGGGCGTGGTGCGAATTGTTACATTGTTGACATGGATGATACGCGCGCAAGTCGACGGACGGAATCTGGTGAACTGAATCGTTCTCGGTATCCTGTGTCTCGAATATTGCCATCACGTACTTTATGGTTTACAGGGACACAACCGTTTGTCTACATTTGCCTTTGTAACTGTTATCGTTCCCCGCCGCTTTATATGATTATGTAAACAGTTTTTTCCTCACTTGCATTTGCACTTAAGCGGTTTCGTGATAGTGCCAGCGACATGTTGCTCATAAACTGATAATATAATCATAATTTTGATCTTCACTTGCATCTCAGTGAGTCGTTAAGAAAGGACAGATACTGGTGGACGATGATTGATGAGATATGCGGTTTTGGGAAATTATTATTATTATACATTCTTTTTAACCCTTTGACTGATGATTGATGAGATATACAGTTTGTGAAATTATTATCATACAGTCTTTGTAACCAATTGTTTTCACCGCTTGTAGGTGTCTTTGTAAGGAAAGTTAGAGAGACAGCTGGAAGATCGGATCAACAGATAGACTGATGCACACAGACTAGGGTGTATTGGATAACTTCTAAGCCCCTTCTGGAGGCTTTGTGGCTGGGTTTCCGAGCAAAGAGAAACAATTAGATCAGCGTTTCTCCAGATTTTTGTCAATATTTTGGTGGGATGGGGGGGGGGGGTAGGACTTTAGACTGTGGCGTTAGGATTTCTTAAAGCTTGTTGTATATAAACAAACTTCGTCTGATCATGGTTGGACCCACGTTTCCTGGAAAATTGAAGTGGGGGTGGGACTAAAAAGGTTGAGGAACGCTGAGCTAGATGGCAGAATGGAAAGCAGCTAATGCAGACACTCGCCTAGTCAGGGAGATTAAGGTAAAATGTTGCAAAAGGAAAAGAAGTTTGATTTCGCCAATCCCACATAAGAGACAACAGCATGGAGACTGTAATAACTCTCTTTTTCTTTGTTTGGCCAGATTAAAGCTTTGTGCAAAGATCTGCGGCGATATAAAGGTTTCCTGTGCGTTTCAAATGTAAGATTACTGTTACGCTTTGTTTCGCGCCCCGCCTGAAAGTAAAGTATTGGAAAATATCTCTCTCTCTCTCTCTCTCTCTTTCTCTCTCCTTCTCTCTCTCTCCGCCCTCTCTTTCTCTCTTTTTCTGTCTCTCTATCTGTTTATCTGTCCGCCCGTCTGTCAGGCCTGTCTTAACATCATGATGGACCCCTGGGCAGAGTCTTTTGTAATATGCAGGATTTTCTTCCCCGTTTGAAAAACCAACGTAAATTAGCATGCTTGGGGCTTCTTAAATCCCTATGTCTTAAGACGGCTATGCTGTCTGTCTGTATGTTGGGTTTTTTTTTGGTCACATTTTAACTCTATATAAGAGTGTAACACACTCGCTTATAATTACTATATTTTTCACAAGAAACCACCTTTAGAAACAGTTGCCAGTTCTGACATTTGTGTCAGATTCCCTCTAGCCCTGAAATGGCAGGCTCAAGTTGTTTACGGTGACCTTTGCATAGTACAAGGAACAGTACAACATTCACTATTGCTTCAGGCCCAGTGTCAACAAACAGACAAAGATCTGTTTGAGCAGACATTGGATATTTTAACGAACACAGTTTAACTTAAAATTCCACTGGTGGGAATATTACACAACTGATATCACAAAAATTATGCACACAGATGGGATCTGTCTTTGAGATAAGATAAGATAAGATAAGATAAGATAAATTTTATTCGTCCTTGTACAAGGAAATTTGTTTTGATCATTGAATACATAACAATACAGTTACAGAAGCAGAAAGTATGATACATAGCGCGCACACACACATATATACACACACACTGATAAATTAACTAAATTAACAAAATTAACAGTGCACACAATATGCTTCCATAACTAAAACACATTGACCTGACACGCAGGACATAATTCAACTGTGCACAGATTACGATCAAGATGACGACATTATTGTAACATCCTAGTTGATGATGGAATAAACGATTTAAAGTAGCGCTCAGTTTTAGTTTTCTTTGACAACAGCCTTAAACTTCTTACAGATCTTATATATTCCTTGTTCAGGGGATGTTGGGGGTCATTTATAATAATATTAGCTTTTTTAATACAAGCACCAGTGTACAGCTCATCAAAATATGGCAGATCACAGATACAAATTTTGGATGCTTTTTTAATTAAATTATTGATCTTATTTTTATCTTTTTGTAAGATGTTTCCTCCCCAACAAACAACTCCATACATCAAAACGCTCTGAATAGCCATGGTGTAAAATATTTTCAGAATGCTTTTGCTAACTTTTAAAAAGCGGAGCTTTCTGAGGAAATACATGCGCTGGTTGGCAACCCCCGATTCATACAATGTTCTTGTCTTAAGACATCACCTTCATGTGCCAGTGTCTCGGATGTGTGCGCATCTACACGGTTCACCTAAATTTAAAAAAAAAAAAAAAACGCGACGCAGGTGCAAGGCAACAAAGACACATAGCAGTTTCCAGCTTAATGATTTCATCTAATTTTCCAGCTGACTAAAATGAAAATATATACAAAACAGCCCCGGCCCAGTTTCGTGTTTTTTTTTCATCTGTATTTTCATCTGTATTTTCATCTGTATTTTCATCTGTATTTTCATCTGTATTTTCATCTGTATTTTCATCTGTATTTTCATCTGTATTTTCATCTGTATTTTCATCTGTATTACGTTACCCTATACAGGAAAAAGCATGTTGCTTCATAAAGTATTGCCGTCGATCATAGCGGCGTTACCGTTTGATCAGATCAAGGCTCATTAATTACTCTTTGACCAACTGCCTCCACACTAACAGGTGTTTAATTAGTCTGGCTCGACTGCATTATTAATTCAGATCTACGTAGATAGTCAATACAATATGGAGGACAGGACAGGTGTAAAGGCTGGCAGTTGGGAATATCAACGCACCAATTTACTTGACTTCTCTCTCTCTCTCTCTCTCTCTCTCTTTCTCTCTCTCTCTCTCTCTCTCTGACTACTTTTTCCAACTCCCCCCTTATCCTCTCTCCCTTTTTGACCACTCCCTCCTCGTTCTCTTTCCTTCTCTGTCTGTTTATCTCTCTCTCCGACCACTCCCCCCCTCTCATTCTCTCTCTCTCCCTGATCACTGCCCCCTCATTCTCTCTCCTCTTTCTCTCTTCCTCTCTGACTACTACCCCCTCATTCTCTCTCCTCTTTCTCTCTACCTCTCTGACTACTACCCCCTCATTCTCTCTCCTCTTTCTCTCTTCCTCTCTGACTACTACCCCCTCATTCTCTCTCCTCTTTCTCTCTACCTCTCTGACTACTACCCCCTCATTCTCTCTCCTCTTTCTCTCTACCTCTCTGACTACTACCCCCTCATTCTCTCTCCTCTTTCTCTCTACCTCTCTGACTACTACCCCCTCATTCTCTCTCCTCTTTCTCTCTACCTCTCTGACTACTACCCCCTCATTCTCTCTGCTCTTTCTCCCTTCCTCTCTGACTACTACCCCTCATTCTCTCTCCTCTTTCTCTCTTCCTCTCTGACTAGTACCCCCTCATTCTCTCTCCTCTTTCTCTCTTCCTCTCTGACTACTACCCAGTCATTCTCTCTCCTCTTTCTCTCTACCTCTCTGACTACTACCCCCTCATTCTCTCTCCTCTTTCTCTCTACCTCTCTGACTACTACCCCCTCATTCTCTCTCCTCTTTCTCTCTTACTCTCTGACTACTACCCCCTCATTCTCTCTCCTCTATCTCTCTTCCTCTCTGACTACCACCCCCTCATTCTCTCTCCTCTTTCTCTCTACCTCTCTGACTACTACCCCTCATTCTCTCTCCTCTTTCTCTCTACCTCTCTGACTACTACCCCCTCATTCTCTCTCCTCTTTCTCTCTACCTCTCTGACTACTACCCAGTCATTCTCTCTGCTCTTTCTCCCTTCCTCTCTGACGACTACCCCCACATTCTCTCTCCTCTTTCTCTCTTCCTCTCTGACTACTACCCAGTCATTCTCTCTCCTCTTTCTCTCTTCCTCTCTGACTACTACCCCCTCATTCTTTCTCCTCTTTCTCTCTTCCGCTCTGACCACTCCCCCTCATTCTCCCTCCCTATCTCTCTCTCTCTCCTTGTGTCCGTCTATCTTTGTTTCCACCCCCTTTCCCTTTCATACCCCCTTTATGACGCACAGATTTAGTTTTTTTTTCTTTTTCGTAAACAGTGTGTTACTCAACCCCCCCCCCCCCCCCCCCGTGATGTTTCCACTTTCTCTCAATAACTTTCTTCTGACACCAGCCGTGATGGGCACGGCACAAACACACTAAATAATCGACTATCTCTCTTCTATAAGTTATAACAAACGATATCTGTATTGCTTATATATATACAATAATTATTAATTCATTCAATAATAATAGGAACATAGGTCATACAATTTCATGTGAATTTCGATGGAATGAAGATGATGCAAATCAGTACATGATAATTAAAAGGCTTCGTAATATTCAATTTCTAGCACATTTTATAAAACACACGGGTACATTCAGCTTAAGGAAACCCCTCCTTTAGGGGTGTATGGCGCCATCTGGGCAATGGTTCTTCCTCTCTACTCTGGCTTGACTGCGCAGTTAGATCAACAGGTATCGGCAGGTACCAATAGGTCGGGAAGCCAAGAAGCCACGATGTCGTTAATCAAAGTACAAGAAGTTGAGAAGCCAAGAATGTGTTGTTCTTCCTCCTCTGTAGAAAAACAATCGCAACTTCCTAATCTACTGCTGGAAGGCATGACTTCCATACTTACTCCATGACGGATATTCATCATTAATACTTTTAACCGCTGACACTGTTATAAGTCAGGCTGCAGCTCCCATACTCCATAGGCTCCCATAAAGGCAATAGAATAAACGATCAATACAGTTTTAATGATACTTACACGTTCCCCACGAAGAATAACGCTCTCTCTAACAGACCCCATCCTATAATTTTCGTAACATATATGTAACGGCGTTTCCGTGACTCTCTCAGAGGCAATAGTTATACCAAAGTAAACCCACTAGATTTAGGTTCTACAATTATGAACATTAAGTAAAATAACTATATCGAACAAAGACACAAAGACCTTGATCTGGTTTCTATTTTTTTCTGTGCGTGGTCAACGCCTGTAATCTTAATTTCAATATTTTGTTTTCTATGTGGAATGAAGTCTTTGATCTTTCCACCTCTCTCTTCACAGGCTATGATCAGTTGTTTTTTTTTTTTAACATTTAACTGTTGGGCGGAGTTTTTACTACCAAGGAATTTCTAGATCCATTGGTTCTCAACTATTTGTTTGAGCCAATCGCCCCCTTAGACCCAAATTTTCTTTCATGCGTTCTTACGAACTATTTGGTGTTATATTTGAAACTGCACACAGACCCATGCATTTCGCATTTTTGCAATGGCGAGACACTATATCGAACGCAGTGTGTAAACAGTTCATACTGACCAAACTTTGTTTCTAAACAATTAGCCTGGGGAGAAGACATGCGACTTTGCTGAAATCTAGGCGAATAAATCGACATACGCACTCTTGCGAGACATGGGCTCATTGCAGGGTCAATGGGAGGGGGAAACTAAGACACGGCTGCGAGAGATAGGCGGACAAGATGGTCGGTTAAGGGAGGTGACAGCAGCCAGAGGCCATGTGATGCGACTAGACCTTAATGGGTTCATTGACGCGTTCATAATCGTATAGATTGATTATTGAATGATCAATCATTTTTCAGAGGGGACGTGTGTTCGTGATCTGAGTTCTTGTTCGTTCCAACTCCACTCTTTCCACAACGGAGAAATTCGATGTTAAACGTTAAGCCGAGTTTTCACGTGTACGGAAACGGAAACGTCAAAAACTCATCAAGTAGTGAAAAGAAAGAGTGTTTCCATATGTACGGACACGGCGTTTCTAAGAATGAAAATATTCTTTCTATTTCACTACTTGATTGAAGGGATTTTGACGCGTCCGTTGCCTTTTCCGTTTTCGTTTACATGAAAACCCAGCTTTTAATTATGATAAGGAGTAAGAATAAATCGAAAGTGTGAAATAACTTGACAAGTGCCGCAACAGATTTTAAACAAGTGTCAAAGTGTGCATTTGTTATACCCTTTCTACATACTAAAAGATCTCCAGTTTTTCGGTAAATGGAGATGGAGCCAAAAAGAACTAAGGTCACGCGTTGGCTGATTGGTTGGTGAGTTGGTTATAGATTGGCTGACAGGATAGTAGACTGAAACGTGGATGAAAGAATGTGTCAATGGTAGGTATAATGAATGAATAATAAAGTCCACGTCACTACCAACACAGTTTGTAACCAAAAATCACAGCACACAGTGACTTATTACACTGACGATTGCCGAAATAATACTTTGATCACTAAAAACACCATTGACACAGCCATATCCGTGACGTTTACCAAAACATGCAAGGAACAGCTTCACTGTTACATGCACCATTGGATAATCACAACTCCAATATAAACATCACTGAATCCTCCATAACTCCTGTCATTAAAACACTCTTAACACAGCGACATCTTGAAGCTTACGATAACATGTACTATAATATGCACTGTTGGATAAACGCAACACTGACATAAATCGCAACCTTAGTTCGTGTTTGTTTTATCTCCATTTTCTGAAAAACCGGAGATTTTTTCGTTCGTAGAAGAAGTAAAACAAATGCACACTTTGACATTGGTTTAAAATGTGTTCTGACACTGCTTATCAAGATTTTTCACAGTTTCGATTTATTCTAACTCCAGGTCATGCTACTAAAGTCGGAAACATTCAATGTGGAATTCTCACTTGTGCAAAAGGTGAACAAAAAAGAACTGAGGTCGGGAAATGCTACTGAATGATTAGTATCTCCTACAGTAAGCAACTTCATCAATGATAAAAGCATTCAAGGATATGTAATTATCACTATTATGCACACTGTTGGATAATCACAACGCTGATTTAATAATAATAATAGTAAAACAAAAGACAAAAAAAAAACAACAACACAAGAACATAAGTATGGTGTCTTAAGCTTGCTATAACAAGGATGAGAAAAGGTATTATTCGCGATAATCACATCACCGATAAAAAATACTACTGAATCCTAATCACAACAATGATGTAAACAACAACAACAACAACAACAACAACACTATAAGTCTTGAAGATGACTTAATTTATGTAAGAAAAAAAGTCTAGGTACCACAAGGCGCACAGTTGGATAATCACAACACAGATGAAAATACTACTGAATCGTAGATAACTGTTTCGATAAGCGCTTCATCCCTAGTAGCAATCAGAACAAGGTAATGTCCTCCACTACATACAGAATCAGTGCCAATTAATGGTGAAAGCCGATCCCACTAGCCGGGTGAAAACAATACCCGGGGAAATCTGCAATGCAAAGCCCAATCTCCACGCATCACCAGTGATCACTACACTCTGTGGGCAATTGTCAATGCAGTGCAATAAGAGCTCGTAATCGTATTAGCATGATGACGATGGCATGTATCACTGCCTGTTGTAAGTACACTGACAAAACACTGTATCTTCATTGGAGTGGGCGGTCTGTCCATCGTGATACAAGGACATAACACCCAATAATCACAGCAGTTGGCCGTCTGCCCTACAAAGTTAAAACAACGGGTGTTCATTTTCCCCGGTGGGTGGTCTTTCCGCTGCACTTAGACAAAACACTGAATCTCCATGGCAGCTGTCTGTCCGTTGTACACAGGCAAAACACCGTATCTTCATTGTTGCAGTGGGTGGTGTGTCCATCGTGAGGTACAGACAGAAACACCGCATAATTTATTCATTATTTCAAAGGGCGGTTTGTTTGTCGTTCAGAGACAAAACACCGAATTTTCATTACTGCAGTGAACGGGCTTTCTGCCGAACAAAGGCAAAACAAGAGAGCCTTTTTACTGCAGTGGCTAGCTTGCATGTCATACACATAGAAAACATTGGACCCTCATACCAGTGGGTGGCCTGTCTGTCGTACAATGACAAAACGTTGTATCTTCATGGCAGAAGGCTGTCTGTCTGCCCATCGCAGTAAGACAAAATACCGAATCCGTGCAACAGTAATCTGCCTAGCGACCGTAAAAGTCTACATGGCAGTTAAATTTATTAAAACTTGTTTTGATTAGTTATAATTGGTAAACCCTGCTGTTACTTGTACGTATGCTCGTCCAGCGTTTTGCTCTAGGGGCGCGTACGTATACGTCCCCGTCCCTACTCCCGTCAAGATCCTGAACCCTAAATATTATCGAATCCCTAACCCTGCCCCCCTTTCAACGAAAAAAAAAAACTGGAGGAAAACAATAAGAATATCTGAAGGAATGGTCAGCTAAGGCCGTAGTTAGGAGTATTTCGGGAGGAGCCCTCTAGCTCTGGAATCACAAAAGGCTTTAAGACACGTACCCCTATTGTGCAAAAGACTTGTAAGGGCATTCATTGGTAAAACCTCCAAGACAGCATCATTATTTCTCCTGGGAAACAACAACAACAACAATAACGAAACCCAACTGCTGTTATTGATGTCGAACACACCTGTTGGCGTACACAAATTTTCACTAGCAAAAGAAGCGCCTCTATAAATTTATCTCGAATTGTTTCAGAAAGCTTTGCAAAAAAAAAAAAAAAGCGTCTTGTACACGAATGCATGTCAAGAAAGGTGGGGAAATTGGCACGTATATTTAGCTGCAAAATTATTGTCTCGTTTTGTTTTTCCTTTCACCTTTCACCGTTCACCGAGGCATTGTCCATCCACTGCAGGATGTAGCCCCTCCGACAATGTCTTCCTTTCCTTTCTCTCTGATATCTTCTTCATCCATGTTGCTCCCCCCTCTCTTTATAATATCAAAGTACCTCACGCACCCCTGGATAATCACAACACGGATAAAAATACAACTGAATTTAATTACAATCGCCGCGATGATGTGAGGAAAAAAACACCACCAGTATAAGTGCTTACTATGACATAATTTATAAAAGAAAAAATGTTAGGTACTGTAAGCACTGTCTGTTTTCCCCTCCTATAAAATTTCTGTACTTACGGCGTTTAACTGACTTAGATTCTGGCCACCAACAGTGACTGTGGAGAAGGCATCAAGCGTAATGTGCAGAGTTTCTCCTATTTTCGTGCCGTGGGTCCAGAGTATTGACTTTTCAGTGACAGTACGATAGGTACGAGCATACAGAGGGGCATTGCAAAATGTCACACTGCCGTGGTCAATGTCACGAGTGGAGTGAGTGCAATTAAGGGGATTGCGACAGAGCGGGTGTAGAGTAAGGACTCACAGTAGACAGCAAGTTAAGCGTGCTGTTGTGAGTAGTAGTGGGGCGGGGTCTGAAGGAGGCGAAAGCGCTGTATAACTATCACTGCAAGTTAGAAGGTCCTAGGGATCGGACGTGTGAATAAAAGCCCATCGGGCGGACATAAAGGGGAAGCAGTCGAGAAGACTAGTGAGAGTCTTTCCAGTTATGACTGGTGTCGGGGACGGGCCGCAGAGCCACCTCGATGAGCACAGGGGATAGGCCAGCATAGGGCCGGAGGCCACACATAGGCCAGAAGTGAGGCTGTCAGTGCAGGACAGTAGAGGCACATAAAGTCGTGGCAGTCAGGCCACGGACAGGGACGTAGATATGAGAGTGAATGAGAGACTATATTGTTGCCATGTTGATAGGCTAGTGAACTGATACTATGTTGTTGCCATGTTGATGGCTATGGAATTAATAATGTGTTATTGCCCTGCTGAGGTGCTAGGGGAGTGCTAAGGTGTATGACAATAGGAAGGTGATATTGGGAGACTGCGGTGCCAGTAACTTATTAATGTACTATTAAGACCCTGAGGGGAGAGGCTGAGGCCGAAGTGCCTTTAGGAGTAACTACCGGATTGTGGATCCGAGGGAGCGTGTGTGTGAGAATAAGGCCGTTGTACGGCAGTCATTCAATAATATAATATATGTAATTGCGCTATTATATGTATAATTATGTTTAATAAATGTGTGAGTCTGATGGATTGTTCTGTTAAGTGTTAACTTGTTTGTTCGTGATTGTTGTCCTGTCATAACTTATTACATCTCCCAGTCTGGGATTTGTGACATTGGGGGCTCGTCCATTGTGACTCGTCCATTTTCGTAATATTTAGTTGTAGTTAGTTAGTAGGTAATTGTGCTGTCTTGTCCGTTGGATGAATGGACATTTCATGATAGGATTTATGTATAATAATGAATGTATATTGATGCATGTATTGCTATGAGTAGGTATTAATTTGTATTTAAACTTTCCAGAGTGTGTGCGTGCAGCCTGAGGAGACGAGCAGCCAGAGCTCCGATTAAAGGGAGGAGTTTTACTCAAAATTTTGAAAGTTAAGTGAAAGTCAAAGTTTTGTGCCCTGGATTGTGGGCTGTTCCTTTAATCTGTCTTTTTCCCTGTTTTTGCTGTTTTTGTTGTCGTTATAGGTTATACGGGCGGTGGCGCGGGTTTGCTGTGTTGAACTTAGTTTATCCTTTTAAAAAGGTGTGGTAAACTTTGGAACTTCGTTCATCACAGTGACCAGTTCTGTAGGGACCTGTATTTTTGTTTAGATTGTAGCGTTCTATCTTCCTCGTTGTTTTAGGAAGACGTTTCTCTTGTCCCTCTTCTACCTTTCTGTAGATACGTTCTTTTTTTTCAGACTCTGTTCTTGTTCGTACCTTGTTGTGTAATCGGCGTAGTAGGTTGCATTTTTTTTTCCATTATAGTTTTTTTTTGTAGAAGCTTTGTCCTAGTCTGGTTCGTTGTCCTTGACGTACTTGTGGTCCTTCTACTGTATTTCTTCATTCTTGTCGTTTCTATTTTCTTTTATAATTAATAGTGCATGCATTTTGTAGATGTAGAATTAGTTTTGCTGTAAAGGTAAATTTCTGAATTGTATTCTGAATTGGGTATTGTTATATCTGGTGTGATCTCAGGTCTCTGGTCGTGTCGTTAGTTATCATACCGACAGGTTAGCCGTTTTTTTAAATACATACCATAACCATAAATCTGTGAAATGGCGGAACTCCAACAACTAATGAAGTTGGGTAAGGAACTTGGCCTGGAGGGAGAGGAGCTACGCGGCTGGATTAAAGAACAGCAGGCGGATTTGCGCGATGAGCGTGCTAAGGATAGAGAGCGAGAAAAAGAGGCTCAAGAGCGACAGAGAGAAGAGGAAAGAGAGGCTAAGGCTCAGCAACAGGAGAGAGAGGCTAAGGATAAGGAAGAGGAAAGAGAGTTTAAGTTGAAGGAGTTAGAGGCTCAGCAACAGGAAAGGGAGTTTAAGTTAAAGGAGTTAGAAGCTCAGCGACAGGAGAGACAGGATAGGGAGCAGGAAAGGGAGATAAGGTTAAAGGAGATAGAGGCGCAAGTGAAGATCGCCGAGTTGGAAATCAAAAAGAATGCACCAACAGAAACAGTTGAGCGGCAGGTACACAATAAAGGTGGCGTTAGGATTAAGCTCCCTACGTTCGACGACCGGAAGGACGACATAGACGCCTTCCTTTACAGGTTCGAGCTGAACGCACAATTGCAATGGGGGGAAAATAAGGAATTATGGGCCACGTACCTGGCATCGCTATTGCAGGGGCGAGCGTTAACCTACTTTAAAGAGCTACAGCGCGAAGACGTGCAAGACTACGATAAGCTGAAGGCTTTGCTGCTTCGCCGATTTGCGCGTACCGAGGAATATTTCCGGGAGCAGTTTAGGCGAGCACGTGCAGACACCAGGGAGGACTTTGCTGCCTTCGTCGCGAGACTAACGGAGTATTTCGCGAACTGGGTAGACCTGGCGCATGTGGGCACGGATTTCGCTAAACTGAAAGACTTAATGATCCGTGACCAGCTGTACGCGTCGTGCCACAAAGATCTGGTGGCTTTCCTGAAAGAGAACGAACCCGCGACGGTGCAGGAGGCGTCTAAGTTGGCGGAGGCATACCGTACGGCGCATCCGTCCAAACCAGTCGCCAGGGCGTACGTCCAAGATGCTGGGTACGTCGCCGTTGTCGAGGGGTCGCCGGCAGGACTTGGGGACAGGTCGCGTCAGCGTGGTGCCTATAGCGGGCAAGCCCAGGGGCAGCGTAGGGGCTATCACCAATCACCGGCATATGGATCCGGTAAGTTTGACCGAGCAGGAGGGCTAGGTCGCGGTAATGGCCGGGGGCGAATTGTGACCTTTGCCGATGACCGACGGCATAGGGACTCTAGTTCCGGTCGCGATGGGTCACGGGGACCCAGGCCTAGAGCAGCACAGGGAGCGGAGTGTTGGACTTGCGGACGCGTGGGTCACTTTTCACGCGAGTGTAGGGCCGCGAAGTGTTGGAACTGCGGTAGAGCGGATCACATCAGCGTGAACTGCCCTGCAGGTAGGATAGCGGCGAACGTGGACAGTAGCTCCAGTCCATGCTCCCCAAATAAATTTCATCATGCGGCTGCGTGTGTTACATCGGACAACGGAGGCGGACAGTATTCTAAGTGTCCCAGTTGTGAGAAGTTATTATCTTCCGGTGTTTTACCTTGTGGGAGAAAGATCCCCGTTATAAATTCATGTCATACAGGAGGTGGTCTTAGGGTTTATCCGGGGTTTGTTGGGGACGAACCGGTCTCGGTTTTACGAGATACAGGATCTACCGTTGTGGGAGTGCATAGAGACTGCATTCGGGATTCACAGCTTACAGGTGAGACTGTCCCGTGCATCCAATTTTCGGGGGCCATTGAGAAATTACCCATGGCAAAAATAATGATAGATACACCTTTCCTTAGCGGGGAAGTCGAAGCAGTCGTTGGTTGTTTTCCAGGCGCCCAGCTCATCATTGGGAATGTATCGCGGGTAGGTTCCCCTTCCGATGAGAACGTGCAAGCATGGTCGCAATCAAAAGGTATTGACTTTTGCGCCGCGGTCGAAACACGCCGACGGGTAGCCGATAAAGACAAGATTAGACCTTTGGCTACGCCAGCGGTCAACCTAGATATCACGCCAGAGCGCTTGGCGAAATTACAAAGGGAGGACCCATCATTAAACCCATGCTTTGGGGAGGCGCGAACCGAGAAAACGAGGAGATATAAGAACGGGTCATCTTCTTTTTTTGTTCAGGCGGGCATTCTGTTCCGTAAGTATGTAACGGTGTCCTCAATTTTAAAGCAGGTCGTTGTGCCAGCGTTGCTGATCGCAACAGTATTGCATTTGGCACATGATGTCCCATTAGCGGGTCATATGGGGATAGCTAGAACCAAAGAAAGGGTTCTTAAAAATTTTTACTGGCCATCGATCCACAGAGATGTGCAGGTCTATTGTAAGACGTGCAGTGCGTGCCAAAAGACGACGCATAAGGGTCGTACACCCCAGGCCCCTCTTCAGAAGATCCCCACGGTCTCGGAACCGTTTAAAAAGGTCTCGATAGACCTTGTTGGCCCCATTCACCCAGCGACCGATAGGGGGAATCGATTTTTCTTAGCGGTCATATGTAATGCTACGAGATGGCCAGAGGCGGTTCCTCTGCGGACCATAACGTCTGAGGCAGTCGCGGAAGCGTTGTTTGCAATTTTCGCTAGGGTAGGAATACCAGAGCAAATTCTGTCTGATAGGGGCGCGCAATTTACGTCGCAGATGATGAAGGAATTGTTCCGCTTATTCAGTATACAACCCATCACTACCACCCCTTATCATCCGCAGGCTAATGGCATGTGCGAGAGATTGAACTCGACGTTAAAGTCGATGCTGCGTAAGGTAGCTGCTGATCGCCCTAAAGATTGGGATAGATATATCCCTGCAGTGTTATTCGCGTACAGAGAGGTACGGCAGGAGTCAACGGGATTCTCGCCGTTCGAAATGATGTACGGTCGTAGTCCTAGGGGCCCAACTGATGTTCTTCGGGACATGATGACGTCGCCATCATCGGGAGACGATGAGCAGATTTCGGTGTTTCAGTACCTTGTTGATTTAAGAGAAAGACTATCTGCAGCGCGCACTATAGCAGAAGAAGCGTCTAGTATCGCTTCGAAAAGAGCAAAAGACTATAAAGATAGAGGGTCCAAACTGAGAATTTTTAAGCCAGGAGACAAGGTTCTGCTGTTGTTACCTACGGACCATAATAAGTTATTGATGACATGGAAAGGCCCTTATGTTATTGAGCGAGTTGTTTCAAAGGTAGATTACGCTATCCACATTGATGGAGCGAGTAAGGTTTTCCATGTTAACATGCTACAGAGATTTTATGAGAGACCACAGTATCTGTGTGCACAGACAAGACCAGAGGAGACTGTCTTCTCTATTGCTTGTACGGGGGTCGTAGACCAGTTGGACTGTGACGTAAGCGACACCGAGGCGCAGGAGGAGTTACAAATTCAATTGCCGGAGTTAACTCCGACACAAGGTTACAGGGACGTAAAAATTAACCCTGACCTTACGAGTTCAAGGAGTAGGGAACTTGAGACCCTGTTAGCGTCATTTCCGGATGTTGTTACGGATTTGCCGGGTCGCACTACGGCGATCCAGCACCAAATAAAGTTGACTTCGGATAAGCCAGTATTTCTTAGACCGTATCCGTTGCCTTTTTCTTCGAGAGATAGAGTCATAAAGGAAGTTGAGTCGATGTTGAAGTTAGATGTGATAGAACCATCAACATCGCCGTATTCATCACCCATCGTCCTCGTGAAGAAACTTGATGGATCGGTGCGGTTCTGTATTGATTTTCGAAGATTGAACACTATTACGGTAGGCGATAGGGAGCCTATTCCGTTTCAGGAGGAATTAATAGCTTCATTGGCCGGGTCCACGTGGTTTTCCAAGATAGATTTGACGAAAGGGTATTGGGAAATCCCGCTTACTGAGGAGTCTAAACAATACACGGCGTTCCAAACGCCCATTGGATTATTCCAATTTAAGGTCATGCCATTTGGGTTGGTAAACGCACCAGCGACGTTTGCACGATTAATGAGATTGGTGTTGAAGGACATACCTAATGTCGTGTCATTCTTTGATGATATAGCATGCCATACGTCGACATGGTCTGATCATATTCAGACACTAACAGTAATTTTTCAACGATTACGCCATTTTGGGTTAACTGCTAAACCCGCAAAGATGGATTTGGCATGTCCAGAGATAATATTCTTAGGACATATTGTGGGTAGAGGTGTTCAGAGACCTGAAGAAACAAAAATTGACAAGTTAGTAGGGTTGCAAATCCCTAAAACAAAGAAACAAGTCAGAAGCTTAGTGGGAATTTTAAATTATTACAGAAAGTTCATTCCAAATTTTTCCTCCTTGTCATCTTCTCTTACTGACCTTACTAAGAAGGGACAACCCGATAAGGTCCAGTGGACGTCTGAATGTCAGACAGCATTTGATAATTTGGTGACAGCGTTATCATCGTCACCCATTCTGATATTACCCGATTTTCGATCTAATTTTATCCTCAGAACGGATGCGTCGGACTCTGGTGTCGGCGCTTGTCTTCTACAGGAGAAGAACGAATGTCTCCATCCTGTATGTTATGTCAGTAGGAAGTTATTGCAGAGAGAAAGAAAGTATTCTGTGATAGAGCGTGAGTGTCTTGCCATTGTCTGGTCCGTCCAGAAACTAGGACGTTATCTCATGGGACGAGAATTTTGTATCCAGACGGACCACAAGCCACTGACATTTTTGTCGAAGAATCGTTCGTCCAGCCCACGCTTGTCTAGATGGGCATTGGCTTTACAGCCGTACACCTTCGTTATTCAACCAATTCCAGGAACCAGCAATCATATCGCCGACTACCTTAGTCGAGCCTAGGGGAAGATTTCAGGAGCTTATACATCGGAGGACAGGAACATTGACAGGATCTGTGTGAATGAGTCGACTTTAAAATATTGACATTATAAAATATATGATATGAAGAATGGTTGATAGGTTGAATGGTTTTTGATTCTGTATTAGATATTGTGTTTAGTTAGCTATTCATGAGGTGACACATATATGCATATTTCAGACCATATTGATCCCCATATTTTCCCCTGATTTCGGTATTTTACATGCTAGGGGAACTGCTAGGTCATTCTTCTAGTGTAGGTATTGCTCGCGCTCACTCGTTGACAGTCATCTTGATGCGATTTGAAATTAATTGCATTAATTTTTTTGGGGTGGGGGATGATGTCACGAGTGGAGTGAGTGCAATTAAGGGGATTGCGACAGAGCGGGTGTAGAGTAAGGACTCACAGTAGACAGCAAGTTAAGCGTGCTGTTGTGAGTAGTAGTGGGGCGGGGTCTGAAGGAGGCGAAAGCGCTGTATAACTATCACTGCAAGTTAGAAGGTCCTAGGGATCGGACGTGTGAATAAAAGCCCATCGGGCGGACATAAAGGGGAAGCAGTCGAGAAGACTAGTGAGAGTCTTTCCAGTTATGACTGGTGTCGGGGACGGGCCGCAGAGCCACCTCGATGAGCACAGGGGATAGGCCAGCATAGGGCCGGAGGCCACACATAGGCCAGAAGTGAGGCTGTCAGTGCAGGACAGTAGAGGCACATAAAGTCGTGGCAGTCAGGCCACGGACAGGGACGTAGATATGAGAGTGAATGAGAGACTATATTGTTGCCATGTTGATAGGCTAGTGAACTGATACTATGTTGTTGCCATGTTGATGGCTATGGAATTAATAATGTGTTATTGCCCTGCTGAGGTGCTAGGGGAGTGCTAAGGTGTATGACAATAGGAAGGTGATATTGGGAGACTGCGGTGCCAGTAACTTATTAATGTACTATTAAGACCCTGAGGGGAGAGGCTGAGGCCGAAGTGCCTTTAGGAGTAACTACCGGATTGTGGATCCGAGGGAGCGTGTGTGTGAGAATAAGGCCGTTGTACGGCAGTCATTCAATAATATAATATATGTAATTGCGCTATTATATGTATAATTATGTTTAATAAATGTGTGAGTCTGATGGATTGTTCTGTTAAGTGTTAACTTGTTTGTTCGTGATTGTTGTCCTGTCATAACTTATTACATCTCCCAGTCTGGGATTTGTGACAGTCAACGATATCGAGTTTGCTAGTACCTGTACGATAAGTATCGAAACCGGAAGTAAACACTGGGTATTGCCAATTTTTAATCGCGCACAACTTCGGACAAGAGGATCGACTGTCAGTAGTCGTCCGATTCGTATCGAGACCAAAATAAATACCAGGTACTGCCAAATGTTAAACCACAAGGGTCAAAAGCATCGATTTGTTAGAAACCTTCGATTAGTATCGAGACAAAAATAAACTCCAGGTATTGCCAAATGTTAAACCGCCAGAGCCAAAAGCATCAAATTGTAAGAAACCGTCCGATTAGTATCGAAACCAAAACTAAACACCGGGTATTGCCAAATGTCAAACAGCCACACCGGGCAGGTGATTGAATCTGTTGTTATTGTCTCCGATCGGGGCTTAAGTTCAGCAGCACAGGTGTGGAGTAGAAAGGCAAGATCAGGAATGAGGCAATCAAGTGCAGTGTTAAAAGAACGCAGGTTTCCGTGTATCAGGATGTAAATCTCTTGAAGACTTGCAGGCCGGTGACATTAAGCCACGATAAATAGCATTAAGCACGATCAAATTATACGACATTTCTCCAGGTATCCTCTCCCCTCCGCAAAACTATCATTAGCAAATCTACCCTGGGAGCATAAAATCAAAACGTAGGCGTGTGCGTTAGGTGACGTGCTGACAGTTTCAGCTTGATTCTTGGTTTTACGGCCCGTCGGCACGAGAACAGCAATTTTGCGCCTGCCAAGATCTATTTGGGCACTTTATTTATGTTTTGATATTTAGAACTTCATCAATTTAAATTTCACAAATAGAATTAGATAGTTCAGTATAAACTTTATTATATTGGTAAAATTCTCAAAAATTGTATTGTGTAGGTGTAAAGACCTACAAGACATCAACACAGAGCGATCACTAATTAAAAAGAATTAGGAGAAGACAATTGGAGTTCATGGGACACCTGAATCGACACAAAGGTCTGGAACACCTTGCTCTGACTGGAAATAATAGAGGGCAAAAAAAGCAGAGGTAGACAAAGAATAACATATCTAGAGAATTTGAACAGATGGGCGACAGGGAAAAACCAGGACAATATGGGTTTTTTGAGAACTTCCGAGCGGAGGAATGAGTGGCGAACCATGATCATCTATATCTGTTCCAGATCCGGCACTTGACGAAGAAGAAGAAGGTAAAAAAAGAATGTTGTAAATGTGTATAACAGAACAAGTAGAAGGCAAAATGCGGTATCGGTTTCGAGCGAAATGAAGAAAGGTTTTGCCACGAAATGTCCAGTATTAAAAACATCCACCCAGAAAAATGTCCAATGTTGGAAACCTTCAGCCATGAAATGTCCAGTGTCAGAAACCTTCAGCCGTGAAATGTGCAGTGTCAGAAACCTTCGATCGTGAAAAATTCAACGTCAGAAAAATTCTGTTGTGAAATTACCAATGCAGGAATGGGTCGGCTATGAAACGTCCAATGTAGGAATACTTTGGTTATGAAATGTCCAGTGTAGGAATACTTCGGCAATGAAATGTCCACTGTTGGAAAACTTCCTCCATGAAATATTCGGTATCAGAAACCATGAACCATGTAGTGGCCATTGTTAGAAACCAATTATATCTTGGTTCACAGAACTAGAGTGAAATTTCGCGTTGGTGTTATTGATAAACTGAAAACAGTTGTCCTGACAACTGATTTCTATTTTGTTTAAATCCAATGGCAACTTACAGCATTACTTTTCAAACATTCAAGCTGCCGAAAGACGATGCTACATTCTGAACAATCAATCTGCATAAATCCGTGGCCAACACAAAGTAAAGGGTTGGAAGACCACTTGGGTGACATCCAACAATAAAGCTCGTAACAAGACAACATAACGACTTTCTTTACATCAAATAGGCGTACCCTCATCGTTACGATACAAACGTCACACAGGCGGCTTTCTAAAGCACTTTTTAAAAATAACTTATAAAATCCAAAGACAAAAAAAAAAACAACCCAGCAACAACAGCGGGCTAATTCACTGGAGGGAAAAGTCCAATTCTTTTGCTTGAACACACTTGAAAAAAAAAGCATTGTTAGCAAAAGAAGCGTAAGCCCAGACATGTTCAAGCAGATTATATTAGAACAAAAAGCACAATCCGACAATTATAAAAGTTTTAGAAGAGCAACATGATTTTATATTAATAATATTTACAAAACAAAAGGCGGATTCGTGGGGGGAAAAATAACATCACTAGAAGCACAGCGTGCAGATCTTGGAGCATTCAAGTCTTCTTGACAACAAAAAAGCCCTGGAAATAATGGAACTATTTCTTTGTTTTACATCACATTGTCCTTTTATGATTTCAGCTGGAAAATTGTGTGGATTAAAACAATGCAACGCAAGACTGAAGAATTTAATCGTTCATGTTTGTTGCCCAGAGTGCGTAACTATGTGTGTTCATAGGAATATAAATTAAGCCCTGTGATTGGCCCATTTACAGTATGGCGTCATCGCTGTTAGAGTCTGGATGGATGCAAAATGACCTAGCCTTCTTGTGTCTACAATTAGAATCCTATGACAATAATTTTCAGCAAGACATAGTGTCTTATAGTATGTATGTTCTTTGAAGAAACATCTACAGTGTAGTTTCTAAAATAAAGAAATTTTATAATGTGATGTGAATGTTGCTGGCATGTGTGTGAGAGTGTGCCACGAGAGGGTGGAGATTGCTCGTCATGTGTGTGTTCATGCTGGGTGTGTGCATGAATGAGAAAGAGAGAGAGAGTGAGAGAGAGAGAGAGAGAGAGAGAGAGAGAGAGAGAGAGAGAGAGAGAGAGAGAGAGAAGGGGACAGGGAGAGGAGGGATGGAGGGAGGGAAGAAGGTGAAAAAGAAGGAGAGAAGGGAGAGCGCGAGAGAAAAAGAGCGAGAGAGAGAGAGAGATGGGTGAGGCGGGGAAGGTATATAAAAGGGAGCAAAAAACTAAACAAAAATGAAGCTATAAATCAATATCACAGCATCCCACTTATTCAGAAATTCAATACATCTCAAAACAAGGCCAGGGATGGGGGGAACTCGGGGACATTCATAACACAAATTTGCCTCGGGAATTCAATTTCCAGAGACATCCATCATTTTTAAACAGCTTAACTGTATATAATTATACTGTTCAAAGCCAGAATTTAAACATTCTCTCCGAATAACACGTTATCTTCAAAAATTCATCTGCCTCAGTTTTCGTATTTATGATATCGCGTTATGATAGTGCAACCTATAGAAAGGCACCTACAATTACCAACCATTTCAGCGAAATTGGATTTCATAAATAACTTGCAATGTCATTAACGTTTGATTCACTTGATTAGAGACAGGTCTTAACATCAGGACTATGTTTTATAGAAGTCAGTAAGAGCATCCGGCGACTGGTTCCAGTTATCTGTCAGCTCTGAAGACGCAATTCCCTAAACAGACGCGACTCCTCTTTGCACTCCAGCGTAATTCAATAAAATAAACTCCCTTGGCAATTTCCCCAGATGTTTACATAATAAGCTTCAGATGTTATGGGGACGGATGAAAACAGAAGCAATAAAAAATATACACACAGAGAGAAACGCTATGACTTTGGTGACCAAAATCCCAAAAGGTGGGTTACACACACACAAGCATTACTGCCCACGGAAGACAACGCCAAGTTCCAAAGTTCACTGTCCGGTTTACAAATTACTGTCTTGTCAAAGTGATCTTCACTGACGCCAAAATAATAGGGAAAAAAAAAAAAGAGTACATTCTGAGTGACTTTAGTGAAATGACAAATGCAGAGATGCGTTTGTGAGACTGCCAGTTTAAATTGATTACAACTATCCTTTTTATTTTCTTATTTTGTTCATATTCGGTGTTTTATCGCATAGAAGAAAGCGAAACTTTTAGGTGAATGTTTTTTTAAAATTTTATTTATCCTGTTGTCCGAGATTCTGTTGCAATTACGCAAAAGATACCTTGCTTTTCCACTTGACATTGTCCCGTCAAGTGACCCATGTGGAATGTTTTTAGTAGTACCATGTTAAAGCACGATGCTTTAACTATGATACGTCAGAGACACTGTGATACGCACAGTGGGACATGTGTCGTCGTCCATCTCAACTATCGATGAGTTTGGTGGTTTCAAGTTACAGTTACCCGATCACGGTGAGATCCATAGTCTCGTGCAATGATGTACCGTATGGTATTTCCGTCACGGTTCCCTAAAACTATAGTAACTGATCTTGATCACTTTCCAGGAGAAGCAAAAACCTGTTTTATTTTAGAACAACTGCTCTAGTCACGATGCCTTTTTGAAAGTTCGTTGTTCGATTATTTTTCGGCTTAGGACTCTATAATCAAGATCATTCGATGCAACTTTGAATGTAGTTGAAACACGAATGTTTTTTTTTTTTTAATTTTTGACTTATTACAGTCCTAGGGGCCGGTGACGGTTTATAGTTTTGAACTTACTAGCAGAAAAAATGTTTGCTACATGTTTGTCTGTACATAAGAAACCCCACTCTCATCCTTGACCCCTTTCCTGTAAGTTGGAAATTTGTTGAGACGCCAGTAGTGTGAGGTGGACGACAAACTGGACAATGAACAACATTCATTCATGAGTTCCACTTGCATGTAATATTTCAATATACTACAGTACTTAGATTGTCTTCGGACGAAGCCAAAGATCTGAAAACAAGTTCAGGGTTGCCTTATCACCCTATTCGCGTCCCAAAGACACGTCCTCAGCCGCCAAGGTCTCATTAATGATAACAGAATCTCAACATTACAACCGCGTGTGCGTAATGCGTGTGGCTGTCCGCTGGACTGCCCACAAACAGAACCACCTGGACACCCTAAACATGAACCAGGGACAACGTTTTGGACATAAAGAGATAGAGAGATGTGTGTGTGTGTGTGTGTGTGTGTGTGTGTGTCTGTGTCGTGTGTGAGAGAGAGACAGAGAGAGACAAAAGAGAGATAGATAGAGAGAGAGATGCAGAGAGGGGAGAGAGACACAAAGAAAGAGAGAAAGAGAGAGGAGTATGATATCAAGGTAGAGAGACCAAAAGAGTGAATGCGATGGCAAGAGACCACCAAGACTATGCTTTACATGACCATTTGCCCCCTCATTTTTGATATTACATCCCGATTATATGAAGTTAGCTGGTGGAGTTCTTCCCTATGCTGAGATTATTGGACTGTTTACACTGATCTAACGATTGCCGTATAGTTTATTTTTAAAAAACCGCTGGCCCAGCATAGACAGAGATCCGAACCCAGCGCACTAGAAAACACCAAGCACCGAGAGTACCGGTGGCCTTTCAGGTGGCGCGGAGTGTTCTTTTGGCGTAATCTAGTCGGCTCTGATGGCATGCTCTCAATTTCAGGCATCAAGACAATGTTTTGTTCAGGTAGTGGGCACACTGATCCAGTGAATATAATCGGCATCGCTGTGACTGATGAGCAGCTTTTAGAAAGGCGAGCAAATTGAAACTTCAGATGACGAGAATACGTAGGCATAGTGCCACATCGCGATCTTAGTTCTCCTTTGTTCCAGCTCCACGTTTTTGCACCACTGAGAAACTTGACGTTAAACGTTTGCGGCTTTAGTATTATGATGAAGAGTTTGAATCACAACTGTGAAACAGCTCGATAAGTGCCACAATGCATTTTATCAAGTGTCAAAATGTCCATATGTCACACCTCTTCTACACACTGAAAGATTTCCAGTTTTTCAGGAAATGGAGATGAAACAAACAAGAAGTAAGGTCAGGGTATCTGAGTCTCCAGAACAAGCAGCTGCTGTCACATGTTCCTTGAAATGCATCATAAGAGTTAGAAACTTCATCTTTGTGAGTGTTAAACTTGCGTGGTGAATGTGGGGTATGGCTCAATTATTTTCTGACGTGGACCCACAGAGCATCCTGTCCCTTCTGAGAGAGGCTAAGGTCTACAACTTTTATACTCGTTTACAAAACTTTTTCCACATCTATACAGAACAACCGGTGCCTTTTTTTTTTTTTTTAGAATTTTACCAACGTGTTAAAATTATAAGAAAGTATTTAATTCTATTGTTAAACATAAAAGCCCTGAATACGAAATATAAATAAAGAAAGTGTACCCAAAATAAAGTGGCCGTTATCGTGCCGACGCGCCGTGAAACCCAAACTCAAATTCTCTCTCTCTCTCTCTCTCTCTCTCTCTCTCTCTCTCTCTCTCTCTCTCTCTCTCTCTCTCTCTCTCTCTCTCTCTCTCTCTCTCTCTCTCTTACAGTGTTTGCCAACTTACTTCCCCAACAACCCCTTACACTTCAACCTTCTACGTATATTCCCATATTATCTACACCTTTGGTCACCCCGATCTGCACAAGAAAAACGCTCAGAGAGAAATGATCTTCAAGAAAAGACCATGCTGTATTTCATTTTATTATTTCTCTAACATCTCCCAACACAAATATGCAGGTCTCAGCCGGCCACAGCACTAATAATAGACCATTTACTTGCCCAACTACAAAAACCAATGTAAAAAACCCAGTATAGAACTCAAGAATGCGTTTGCTCATATTTCCTCTGTTTCAGTTTGCCAGTTGCTTTCATAAAACTCTCTGGGGGAAAAATGCACCCAGAGAGACATAATTGAGTCGATTCAGAGCAAGAATTGATCATCTAAAATTCTTTGCGCACATGGAGATGCGTCTAACACTGTCTCGCACTGAATCCACGATTTATACAGCACAGAAGGAGAATGGAGAAAAGATCAGAGACGAGATGATTATCATAGAAACGGTTGTTTGCGTACATTTCCTTATCTTTCACTCTCTCGATCTCAGCAACATGGGCGTGCGTGCAGCAAGAGAGATAGAGATTTCCTCAAATTGCTCACTCCGAGCTGACGGTCATAGATCTCTCACTATGTTTGTTATGCACACACAAGGAAAAATACACAGCTGCGTGGAAAGGTTGAAGAAATCGCATCTAGAAACATACGGTGTATCGTAGCACTGAGGGATATTAAATGTTACTGTATCTTTCATCACAGGGAGGTCGGGGTATATGGAGGAGGTTGGTTGGGGTGTGGTGGGGGGGGGGGGGCACGCTTTAAGTTTGAGTTTTGAGAAAGCACATGGACACGGTAACGGTCGCACTGAGTTAGGAAGAAGCAAGATTGACAGACAGAAAAACAAAAGGATGACAGGAAAGAAGGAGATTCTGCCAGAAGCGGACGGGGAGGAGAAGGGGCGGGCATAGTTTGAGCTCAGCATGACATTCCAATGCATTCTGTGTAGGAAATCTATCTTAGGGCACGGAGATTTCTTCTTTGACTTGGTAATTTTCAATTGTGCTATATGAGGAGTTCGAACTCGAAACAGACCAGGGAGTGATTTGACCTGATTAGCAATTGGTGACCCAACGTCATGGTCAGATACTACCTTCCACTCCAAAGTGTTGAAAGTCAAAAGTGCCTGTTTGAAATTCTAAAAATGCGGATGAAATCACATTAAAGCTCTTGTCCAAAGCATCCGCTCAGCTCCGATATTTTTCACAGACCATGACGTAAAACATTCTTTTCCTCTGTATACTTGTTCACAGCATCCGTTCCGCTCCGCTCCTTATCGCCATAGAGGCAAAGAGAGTTTTTTCATTCATCATTTTTCGTAACAATAGCGGAGCGGATGCTGTGGACAAGACCTGGCAGCCTAACATTTTAAGTAACCACTGCAAACAATTACATTTTCTCCATAAGTATGAATTTTATATTCAGTATGTTTTGATTTGCGATTCTTCATTATGAAATATACTTTATGCGGTGGCTACTTGGGCGAGATGGTTAAAATGACTTGAACTTTATTTGCACAATGAATTTTGGGCAAAATGCAAGGGTTAGGTTTAGGATCACGTTTTGATCGCCGGCCACAATAACCCTTTCGTCTTAGGGAATGGCCACAGTTGCGTGTTTAAAACTTGACTCTAATTTGGACACAAAAGGCCTATTGTCAGTTCTTAGATTACACGGCCAAATAAGTCCTCCACCTGAACATTCATCTAATCCTAACTTAGGCAGAATCGAGTGATGGGGTCAGATAGTTAGATCAATTAATTAAGGTTCAGTTTGTGGAATCAGGTAGGCAAAACTCAAAAAACCAAAAGAGAACTCTGGTGATGCCATGTTAAAGATGTGGAGAAAAATTACAACGGCAGAGAACGGTCAAACACAGAAAGGGGTGCTCAGCTGATGACGTAGGTAGAAATCCTCTGGTATGAAACGCTAAAATAAAAGTACGCAAAAACCTGGAATGATTGTTGGTTAAATCAGTGTCAAAGGAGGAATGCTGATGGTTTATTAATATTTTTTTAGGACGTCTTGGGAGAAGGGGGCGCGTCATCCGAGGGTGAAAAAATTCATAAATAATGAGTTTCCATTCTGGCGAGAAAAAAAATTTGTACTTTATTGTAAGATGACGCCATTTTCCTGTATATTTGTCTTTTATTTCTTCCGCTTGACGATTCAGGCCTGGCTGCTTTTGCAATTCAACATGGCGCTGTCTGATGTTATCTCTCACTTGTTATGAAAATAATTTTTCACTTCGACAGTACAGTTATCGTACGCAGATATTAAGCCCTTTGGTCACTGCTGACCGGCTGTCTTGGAACATGACCAACCCCCCCCCCCCCTCCCCTCAACACACACACAAAATAAAAATTGGTCAGAACTTTCGGCAGGTGAATGATAACTAATAAGATGTGAGAGATGAAAATTGTAGTTTGTGAATTCTATCAACTTTCTGATATCACATAAAGATATATTTAATGCCTTGCTGATAGACAGACCGACAAACAGGCAGGCAGGCAGGCAGGCAGATCGATGGATGGATGGATGCATAGATGGATGGATGAATAGTAGGTAGGTAGGTAGGTATTTAGATAGACAGATAGATAGACAGATAGATAGATAGATAGATAGATAGATAGATAGATAGATAGATAGATAGATAGATAGATAGATAGATAGATAGATAGATAGATAGATAGATAGATAGATAGATAGATAGATAGATAGAAAGACAGATAGATATACAGATAGATAGAAAGATAGATAGATAGATAGATAGATAGATAGATAGATAGATAGATAGATAGATAGATAGATAGATAGATAGATAGATAGATAGATAGATGGATGGATGGATGGATGGATGGATGGCTGGATGGATGGATGGATAGATAGATAGATAGATAGATAGATAGATAGACAGATAGATAGATAGATAGATAGATAGATAGATAGATAGATAGATAGATAGATAGAAAGACAGACAGATGTACAGATAGTTAGAAAGATAGATAGATAGATAGATAGAGAGCTGGATAGATAGATAGATAGATAGATAGATAGATAGATAGATAGATAGATAGATAGATAGATAGATAGATAGATAGATAGATAGATAGATAAATAGATAGATAGATTAGATAGATAGATAGATAGATAACCGAGTAGGCCAAAACTGTCGTGTAAACAAACAAAACAATGCACAAATAATAATTATCTTCCCTCTTTTCTATTCATAAACATTGCAAAAACACTTTTCTTCATGAAGAAAATACCGCCAGACACATAAAATATCCCAGCACGACAGAAAAGATAATTCAATTATTGTTTCAGAACGTCCCAGCCGCTAAACGTCCTCGCGAAGGGATCATAAAACAAAAGCCGACCCCCGAGTCCTCTCAACGTCAGGGGAGATCGCATAACGATCAGTGATAATTTATATTGTTTAAAACAGTCTGTACAGCCAAATGCATGCGGGACGTAATTGCTAGGACGTGTAGTTCTTAACCTTTTAGAACCTGTTTTACTCTACACTGGCGGCTTTAGTTCCCTGACAACAATCCAGAGTCTATTCCACCACAGAATATGGAACTGCCGGAAGAGAAAGCAGCCCACTTTTTGTGACTACAGGAAGTATGCGCACCGCCATTTTGGATGAAAGGCACCTTCACTTAACTCGATCGGCGGTAAACAATACCAGTTTGCACCATTTCCACGCGGAGTAAGAGCTCACAAACGACAATAAATAGTTTCAGTCAACCCAAAAAATATGAACAAACCACACTAAACAGATACACACACTGTCCTTGGTGAAGATGGTCTCTTTCAAGTCTTGTTATCACCGTGACCTAGTTTCGCGATTTGGGGGAAGTGAGATCTCTCTCTAAATACATACTCTCTGATGTTAAATTAAACATCGTTGTGCACATGCCTGGTTACAAACAATCGATCTCATCCAAAATGGTGCAGAGTAGTCAAAATTGATGACGTATTTCCTGCTTTACGTCACTTCTGCTAGTATTTCTATTGTGTGGATTCCCACAGATCAAGCAAACTGTCAGAATGTGGCAGAAAACAGAAAAAGTTGTAGGTTGCAAAGCCTCACGTAAGAAATAATACAGACACGATGTAACAAAAGACAAAGTAAAACGACAGACATCTAGCTTACTGTCAAAGAACCTTCTTCAGGCCAAAAAGTGGAAAGGTAGGAAAAGAAAATTTAATTAAAAAAAGAAGAAAATTCTCAAAATGCGGCGAGATGTTCGTCTAGATGAGGTGGTTAGAATGAACTTGTTGCGACCCCATTGATTTTTTGTGTTTTTCTTTAAATTCTAACAATGGCGTTAAGAAACGAAGAGATTGATTGGCTTGAACGTCAGTCGAAATCAGAATTGTAAAAACGTCTGTTTACTTTCACTGAGCATGTAGTAAGCATTAAATGTTATTCATTTTTCCATCATGTAATACACGGTATTGGTGGGTTTTTGCTCTTGCTTCACACTTTGGGTCTCTCCGTCTTGATGTCTTACTGCTCTCTCTGTCTCTCCCTTTAGGTATTTCCTCTCCAAAATCCAAAAATCTGCTCCGACCCAGGCGGAATATCCCCCCCCCCTCCCCATCCCCTCCCGTTAAGAATCATTGTGTTAGAACCTGGAAGAATGCTCATCTAACTGGTGTGGGAATTACAAATCCTCAGAAGTGACTCTCATTCTTCGAACTCCTTTTATGTAACTTGGAGTATGGGAAGAAACAGAGAGCTCTGAATAATTATGTCATGGCAGATGATCGGAGTGACCTCTTAAGAAAAAAAATATCTGTATTTCTGCATCATACATTTGTCTTTGCCCTCGTCACCTCTTGCAGTCCATTACTCCTTCGCTATCCACTAATTCAGAAGCGGCTGGCTCGATTAATTATCAAGGAATGTTATATCTTATCTACATCTTCGCCACTTTGGCCTGTGCGCACTCCAGTCAATGGAGCCAATATAACCCCATCATCATGCAGGAATAGCCAAGAACAAAACAGAAATGTGCATATAAAATGCAGAATTTGGCAATCTCATGCATAAGGTTAATCATGATATTTTGCAGGTGGCTTTCGTGTGCAATTGCCAGGGGCGGACGGAGGGGTCAGACAAAGGGAGGGAGGGGGCGGACGGATCAAAGTAAATCCTGTTGTTTGTTTCAGCCCAAAATAGGAGTGGCTGCTGTATTATCACTCGCTGTCTCTAGTTTTGGTGCTACACAAGCCTTCGGAAATAAGAGAGAATTTCTATCTAGGTAACGAACGCACAAGAGAACTGGGAATTGGACAATACCCGACAAGGCTCCTGAGTGTAAGTCACTGAGTACTGCCCTTGGTCTATGAGCGTGACCTTGGATGCATAGAAAACAAAATTATCACTCCCAAGAGACTGTCTATAGATCTGAATGCATAATGTAAAAGGTGCTTCAGTATTAATTGCCATTAATGCTAATCGAAGATAGGCGTAGATACGGCAACTTTAGTATCAAGCTCTTTATTTTGTAACGTTTCGTTGCCTTAGATATTTATAACTTTTTTCTTTGTATTTGTTTCTCTTCCTCTGGCGCCCTATCTTCTTCTTGAGACTGTTTAGCTCTGAAAATGATTGTTGTAGCCACGGAGAAGGATGCTTAAGCCATAAAAATGTCCCTTAATGTAGCCCATAAAAGGGCTATTTTGACCGGAATTTCAACATTATAAAAATATCATTTACAATCATGCCAGAAGTTGCTGTGATTTATTTCAAAGTTTTGTGTAGCCGATTCATTCTTTCTTTCTTCTTTTTGAATCAAGTGTTGTGAAACATTCTCTAGTCATAGTTCGGTTGTTTAATGCAGGTAAATCCTGAAAGAATGTTTTTGCTGAAGTGTGGACGTTGTTTGGCTGCTGAATGATGCACGGTAATCATCTTCTTGATCTATGATAGATGAAAACTGGCAAAAATTTTGTTCTCGAACAATACCATTGTCACAGCCATTATATTGCTGAAGTCTGCAAATAGTTGACATCAATTATCCGTACGACTTGGGTTGATTATATGAAAGCAGTTGCGCATTTCGATAAACATGAGCATAAACAGCTAAAAACTGCCAGTTCTATCATAATGTTGCACTGACAAATGTTGACAGTGTAAAATTGCCCTGTAAAAATCTAGTAAAACACACGCCGAATGTGTTACAATGTGCTACAACCATAGGCGCCATGAAGATTGCGATAACAACACAAGAATGCGAGCACACTTGATTAGATTCTAAATTTGTAATCACGAACTCCAGGTCAACGTAATCTTTCCCTACAAATTCTGTCAAGTATTCTAACTGGTCAGATGGGAAATTTCGATAATGAAATCAATAACAAATGGCTAAACAAAAAAGGTGAGATGAATGGTCTGATGATTCAATTTGATGTATGAGTGATGAAAAAAAAAGTCCCAGATTGTCTGGTTACATAAGAAGACATTTTTCGGTTTCAATCATCGATCGAATTTCTTGAATTTAGGACAAGCGCCAGCAAGACCAGTCGTTCTTGGCCTATATAGAGTGACGCGAGATCTAATCTCTTGATTTCTGAAGTCGAAAGTCTCATCATGCAAAGCCCGTACGCCTAGGTCCAAGTTTGTGTCTTCTTTTGGTAACTAGTAAGTAAAGGAAAACATACAACGTATTTTCAAGCGCTGTCTTCATTTCCTCGGCTAGAGTCTTTGGGGGAAAATTCTTCATTTCCTCGGCGTTTCTGTATTATTTCACGAGCCAACATCAGCTATTTTGATGTCACAGAAATGCGTTCGTGGATAATGTTGAACAATCATACTACTATCAGTTTTGGCATTATATGTATTCACATTGATGGATGCTGGTAATATTGTGTTATATTCAGTATTATTAAGCTGTGTTTCCAATGTGTACTGAAACGGAAACGGAAACGCAAACGTCAAAAACCCTTCAATTCGTGAAATAGAAAGAATGTTTTCATGTGCACGGCCGTTTCCGTACAGACGGAAGCACTCAACGAACAATATTCTGAATGATTTATCATCAAGGTCTCAGTACAAAAGCATCACCAATATCACACTAATCCTCTCTTTCCACCCCTCCCTCCTGCCCCACCCTCACTTAGTCCGACACACATCAGTTTCATCTCATCACTAGTCACATCAAAGCAAGAGACACATTGGTGTGGATCTGTAATCTGCGCCAATTTAACATGTCTTATTGATCAAATCTGTCTGAAGTCTCACGTAGCCTGGAATCAAAAATACCCCCTACTGAAGACAAAGTCTGTCGGGGAAAAAAATCTAAGGATAAGACTACAGACACTATATTTGGAATAAAAAATACCCATACTGATGATCACTTGAAAACCAAGTCTGTCGGGAGAAAAAAATCTAAGGATAAGACTACAGACACTATATTTGGAATCAAAAATACCCATACTGATGATCACTTAAAGACAAAGTCTGTCGGGGGAAAAAAAATCTAGGGATAGCGCCTCAGACACCATATTTGTAGAGTGTCTCTTTCAGATCGTGGCCAGATTGAGCAAGTATCATTCTGGCGAATCTACAGGAAATTACATTGTTACATGACCCCATTACGACTATTCCAGATTTGTCCTTCAAGCAGACTTCCAGACCGATGTACGAGTTATCCTTAATATACAGGCCGAGTGAGTTTTCTGGTTATTTCGCTAGCTGCTTCCAGTTTAACAAATGGGAATATCTAAATTTGTAATCCAGGTACACTTACTGTAATGGTGTTCAAAATCTGCCTGCGACGGCAATAGCTCACCATTTTCGTTCATTCTTTTTTTTTTTTCCTTTTTGTAAACAACTGATTCTGAAACATTACTGGTATAATCCGGGTTTTAATCCTTTCACTCTGGGAATCTCAACTTTCTTTACGTCATGATTCCAAAACAGCTTAGGTAACGCCATTCTAGATCTGGGTCAGCACATGACACGTGTGACTGCCATAGCGTTAAGAGGCAACATCATCAATAATCAGAAATCCTGGGAAATTTTCGGCCGTTTTTAACCCTTGCCCCAGCAGCGACAGAACGTTGTGAACTTCTATGGTGGTTGAAGATACACACTGCAAAAAGCTGAAAAGGTTGAATAAAAGTTCAGTGACACCACACAGGTACAGCTGGCTGAACGATTTCTCAACTTGATTGTGTTGACATCAGAGATAACAAAATCACGACTGCCGCAATCGGCTTTTTTCCTCACAAATTCAGGATTCGAGAAACTGTATGTGGGTTTGTGTGTATGCATGTGTATGTGGGGGTGGGGTGGGGTGGGGGGGGGCAGTCATACATGAATTGTGAACTTGAAAAACTGTGAAAATGGGCGGTTATCTAGTCTTGGCTATTTTACTGGGCTAGGCCTAGGGCAATTTGACTTGTCTGGATGAAAACCCAGGACGAGGCGATCCAAATGTCAGATTTATTATAATGATCTGAACCACTTTGACAGCCCTGACCAGCCTTGGCCTGGCTCGACCGTTTCTTCCAGCTTCATTTGCTCAGCATCAGAACTGGAGCATGTGGTTCTTTTCACCAGCACCTGAACTGACTGTAAGTTCATGGTCACTGCAGACAAATGTGCTCATTATAAGCCTAGCAGCTGGAAACAACTTGCACTAATTGAAAACCTAACCTCTGAGGTCAGCGCTGGAAAATACCAATGTACATGATCTTATCTTTAAAGTTACTTCAGACATTATTGTCATCGTCTTCATAACCTTAACTTTCTAGTGCTCAGCCTTCCAAATCTGAAACACGTCACTTCATGACCGATGTTTTATACTCGATGCACTTTCTGGTTATTGCTGAATAGTTTTTCATGATAAATATTTATAGTTTTTGCATTCATTTGAGTATCTTTTTTATTCATTTGTGTACCTTTCAGAATTTTTCAAAAATGTAAGTTCTATCTGGGAAGTGGTGGCGTAAGCAAATGTGGATGGATCTGAGAAAACCAGGCTCAAGATGAAATGATTAGATTTATACCTGGTTAAGGATCAAAATAAAATATTTCTAAGACGATTTGAAGTAAAATACTTTAAACTGAATGCAGAAAAATGGCTAATCTTTCATATTATAAGCAAATCTCAATTTCCACAGAACATGTTTCCCCCTTGAGGAGTTTTAGAAAGTTGGTCTTTCACCTCAGACCCGATTTCGCCAGATCCGTTCACAAATTTAATATTAAAGGCGTGCTCTGCAATATCGTCTGTAAAGGTCTATCAAACATCTCGTTCCTGGGTTTTATTTTTAAGTATTCAGAAAACACTACATTTTCAAGCCTTATATCTGGATCACCCAGATCTAATCACTGAAAATCAGAACACTGAATAGATATTTTCAAATGCAGCCTGTTCCTAGCCTTACCTTTTATGACCGTCATTCGGCGAGATCGGTTTTTCTTTTTGGTGTGTGTGTGTGTGTGTTCGTTTTTTTTTTTCGTTGCCTTTCATGTGTACACAGTGATTTAGCATGACCCAAATTCGAACTTCTGATAAAAGCTTAGCTTCCCAACCTTGATCCATCTTTTTCCGTTTGTATTCCATAACTGTCAGGTCGAAGTTGCCCTGATTAAATCACCTGAAATCCTTCCTGTCAATGCCACATGAGATAATGTGAACTTGGACAAAGCCGGGAAAACGTGCTTGGCACGAGAGTCACACACAGAAAACCGGCAACACCACACTGTCTATAAATCTCTAATCCAGGTATCAATATTGATAGAGTTTCCGCTTTCTTTGCGCCAGTCCGTCAGTAATATAATTACCTTCGATCAAATGTCGATCCTTCTAAGGTCTAGAGGATTACTGAGTACTACAGGGTGCGCTAACATCACAACTACTGTGTTTTACTATCACATAATATTAATACCAATCCCCTCCAAAATGTCAATATTAATATCTTGTGCCACCCTCTTATCCATACAACCCGTCCCTTACGTTAATTTGCCCTCGAAGCAGTTCACCGCTCAGTGTGATTTTTGGGAGTACAGAGAATGTAAATATGACTATCTTTGTTATCGGCAAGCGAGGCTATCTTGCTATTTTTGAACCAACTAACCGACCAGAATATTGCATTCTGCATCGGAACCAGCCCACTGAAACAGTCTCACTCTTCTTGTACGATTTCAAAAACACACCCAAAAAAAAAGGGGGGGGGGGGGGGGGAGGAAAAAAATAAAGGGGCGATGTGCAGCAGGTAAGAGTTGCCGCATTGTGCACACAGACATTAATCTATTTAGTGAACACACACATGAAACAGTCTGCATTCTGTATTATTAATTTTGTCTGTGTGTCACTCGTAAACAGAAAATAGACATGATAACATTACTAATAAACTCTTAATGGTTTCTAACGCTTGGGTGAATTTGATGCGCAGGTCTTCTGAAAGCCACCTTCTGTAAGAAGATGTGCCAAATACATAATTTAGTAACCAATATATAAAAAAGATAGTAATACAGACGATATCAGCTGGGAAATACGAAAAAAACGTGCTACAAAGTTTCTTTTTCACCAATGTAGAATTTTTATCTGTTTCGTGATCTGCACGCTCAAAGTTGTTCTGGGTAATTATTTTTGTTCCCACGCCGTGAGCAGAAAACACACAAAAATACGGCTACCTGTCTGTCACAGGCAGTGTGGGGAAATAATGGGTTAAATCAATAGCCACTTGGCCAGCGACACAGACAACTTTTGACACCTTTGTGAGGTTGTTTACAGGTAAACAATCAACTGTTAGTTTACATGGACATCCACTTTCGTGTGACAAGGGAAAGGTGAAGCGTTTAGATATCGTATAGGTAGTTAGTGCTCAGCAAAGCGGATGTGAAAGAAAGAAGAGAGACAAGTTCAAGTTTATTACAGATCCTTCAGCGGCCAATCAAGATACACTCAAGAAAGGTACAAGTGAAACAATGATTGAAAATAAAAGCACTCTCCTTCATCCACTCTCTCCTATCCTCGTTGCCTATAGCAAATTGTACAACTGAATATAACAAATTGTATTTTAGCGTGATTCGGGCGTGGCTCGAACCCACGGGCAGAGTAATCCTTTCACTCCGCCTAAATTGAGAATTAGCTAAGCATACACTTCTAAATGTCACAACTTTCTCAAATTAATTTCTCTTCTGCTCTGTCTACCACCTCCTCTCTTTTTTGTTCCCATCTGGGCACACGCCCCTCTATTATCCACACTTATTCATCCATCTGTCTGCCGTACTTGCCGATGTATACTTCAACAGCTCTGCACCACCCCCCCCCCCAACCCCGGCCGATGCTGTAAGGGGCCATCCATAAAGTATTATATTACTCGCCATTTTTGGTGATTGGCCTCCCTCCCTCCCCACCATGTACGCTTTCCATACGCCACCTCCCATGTTGTATGTGCGAATAAAGTTGGGTTTTCATGTGTACGAAAACGGAAACGGCAAAAAAATCCTCATATAATAAAATGAAAGAGTGTTTCCATGTGTACGGAAACGGCGTGCGGAAACATTCTTTCTATTTCACTACTTGAAGGCTCTTTGGCGTTTCCGTTCCGTTTCCGTTTCCCTATACATGAGAACCCAGCTTTATCATTAGAATGTCGAATGTCCATGATAAGGCCTTGCTGTTTTAGAAGTTAAGTGAAATTTTGCATGAGCTTTTTGACTGTTTTATCAGATACGCCATGGTCTATTCGATGTTTACGTCATCCTGCAACTTCTTCGTTACAAAAATAAAAAATCGGAACTTATTAAGCCATCTCCATAATTCAAAAGCTTACCTAAACTCTTCAAACCCATCTTCCTTCCCTCGCCCCCCCCCCCCCACCCTGCGTGATTGTTTTTCATACTCATTTTACCAAATTCAGGAGCGTGGCAGCAACAGCTCCAACATATCACAGGGATTTTCGGCGACGTTCAGAGTCATTGTAGGGTTAAGGTTAGGGTTAGGGTGCACAGTCCAGAGATTGCAGCACCCATGGCAGTGTTCGGTAGGACGGGAAATCCCTTAGCCGATGACCTGTGTTTAGGGGTGTGTTGCTGCCACGTTCCTGAATTTGGTAAAGTGAGTACGAAAAAAAGTCACGCCCTCTGCCTCCTCCCTCCCCCCCCCCCCCCCAATAATGTATGGTTTTCAAACGCTGGGTTCAGCTCCCACCGATCGAGCCTACGTACGGTGGCTCCTAAAAACACGCCTCAAGAACTAACAACGCAAAGAAAGGTAAATGGGGAAAAGTAAACAAGAAAAAAAAAAGCCCCAACAAAAATCGATTTGCCGGGGATACTTTTGAAACACGAAGCGGCTACAGAACATCAAATTCTCATTGAGAATCTTCTGTTGGCAATATGTCATGCAACTGGAGGTGCCACACGGAGCCCTGGGATGTCAACATAAGAAAAGTTCATGGATACCAAGTATAATTTAAGAACTTCGGAAATCCTTTTCGGCGCACATGTGTTCCTCTGTACACGGACCTTAGGGCACTCCTGCAAAGCGCTGGATTCAAAGAATTCAAGCAAGCTGGTTTAAATTATAACATGGTTGATCCAATTGAGAGAACTTATATGAGAGAGGTGGGGGCGGGGGAGAGAGAGAGAGAGAATGAGAGAGATAGACAGCGAGAGGAAGGGACGTGAGAGACAGAAACAAAAAGAGAGAGAAAGACACATAGACAGTGAGAAAGAAATAGAGGAGTGAGAGGCGGAGAGAGGACAGACACTGATCTACAGACAGACTGGGAGTGGAAGAGAGAGAGAGAGAGAGAGAGAGAGAGAGAGAGTGAGAGATGGAGACATAAAAAAAGAGAAAGGAGACAGCAACAAAGAGACAGACAGACACACAGAAAGAGATAGATGGACAGACAGATAGACGGACGGAGAGAGAGGGACAGGGAGGGTAAGAAAAAAGGTCCCCGTTGGAAAATTACAATGCATAGACAATGCTTGAGTAACTCCTGGGTGAATCAGACCAGACATTTCTCTGGTGGCTCAGAATAATTGCAAGATACTTCGGGCATCAGAATACCATGTCAACACATGACACTTGAACGAGCTGAACGCCCCCCCCCCCACCCACCCCTTCTTTCTGCTGTGTTCCGGCAAGTCTCAAGTTCCCGTACGGGGTAGCAAAGCTAATGACATGCAAACATGTCAGGCAATCTAACCTATTCTGATGACAGGCTGGCTACAATCCAGACTATTGGATATCACAGGATAATTTCCTCTTGGCGTGAAGTGAGAGGCTTTGGGAAGTGTCTATGAGATACTGTTTGTAACGTCAGCATGACAGCACTACGGGGCACAGTAGTCTAAGGTACTCGCCTCTAGTACTTACCTCTAGTGCAGAAGGTAATGGGTTCGATCCCGGGTCGCTGCAGGCATGTTGGAATCTCTTTTGGGGAACATTTCCTGTCCCCGATCTTATGGTAGGTAGGATCCAGCACGTAGACTTCTCGGATAAGGACGAACATCTCGGAGGGCCCTTGTGCACGTTATCGACTTTAAAGATACCTTGACAGTTAAAATAGAGAAGTGCAGGCCGAACAAGACCGCTGCCAGGGCAAAATTCTAAAAAAACCCAACTAACCCCCTACCACAAAAACCCAACTAATCCCCTACCACAAAAACCCAACTAATCCCCTACCACAAAAACCCAACTAATCCCCTACCACAAAAACCCAACTACTCCCCTACCACAAAAACCCAACTACTCCCCTACCACAAAAACCCAACTACTCCCCTACCACAAAAACCCAACTAATCCCCTACCACAAAAACCCAACTAATCCCCTACCACAAAAACCCAACTACTCCCCTACCACAAAAACCCAACTAATCCCCTACCACAAAAACACACAGAAACAAGAACACGCAAAACAGAAAGAAGAAGAGTGAAGTGTAAATGTCAAGGGCAAGCGAAATCTCCTACACTAAACATCTAAACACAAGGAAGTTTAAGGCTGATCCAAAACCGACGGAAAACAGTCTTGACTCTGAATGTGCTATGGTTCTCACTTACCAATCAAAATGTCTATCGTTTCCTTTCCAGTGCTTTAATCTCCCCATTCTAGCCCATCTTATTTGTTTCACTGATCTAAACAAGGAGATGAATGACGTAAGGACCGTGCCGTGTCTAGACCATAAATTGAAAAACAAAGTGGTTCGGTCACCTCATGAAGCTTCTGAACGAACAGCCAGAGCAGAGAGTCTATAACATGAAAAGGCGTGGATCCAGAGGAAAGATGCATTGAAGATGTCAAGAAACAACTGAAAGAACCAGACGCTACCCATCAGGCCCACGTCCGTAAGCTGCATCTCTCCTCCATGCTTAACGCCACACGAGGATGGAAAGCCAGGAAAAGGAAAAAAAGATGAACAACAACAACAACAACAACAACAAAAACTATGAGCAGCGAGTGAACGTTGCAGCGGAACACGCACAGGCCAATTTGTTCAGTGAATATGGAACACGACGACCCTCAACATTATGTCATAAATGTTGTCTGTGAATATCGTAAATAAAACATAGTAGATGAGGTACCCGGAATTATCCGAGATAAACTTTTGTTCCCATCCTTCTCTCTCTCTCTCTCTCTCTCTCTCTCTCTCTCTTTCTCTCTCTCCCCTCTCGCTCTCTCTTTCTCTCTCTCTCTCTCTCTCTCTCTCTCTCTCTCTCTCTCTGATCTAGACAATTTCCAATATTCATCCAATTTTGCTTCAGAACTCATCTGAACTCTTGTCAAATACAGTCTCCTTGTGCGGTGGTAGACTTATCAAGGGGAGCACAAAAAGAGATCATTGTATTCTACATTTCCACAAACTTTAAAAAAGAAGTGCCTGAAACTTGAATAAACACAATAGATGGAAAGAAAGGCAACTGGGTCAACATTTCCTTGTTGCCTTAGAATGACAAAGTTCTAAACCCCTTCCATCAACTTTTGAGAAGTCAAGGATTGAAGTTTCATGACTGTGATCAAAGCTTTCACAGCAAAGAATTTTTTTTTTTTTTTTTTTTCACCATTACAAATTACACACCGAGTCTGCCTGCTACTTTGACACATAATGGAGAATGCCTGTAGAAGCAGTGTGTAGTGTGTAACTTAGTTCAGCCAAGAAGTGGGGATAGAACCTTGTCATTCTAAGGGGAATATTTGTAAAAATTAAGTTTATAAATTTTGAAGGGTGTACCAGTGAGCAAAAAAAGTAGCCAACATTGCATCACAATGAATCACTCCCGCCACTTTTTTTTTTTATAAGATGGTAGCACTGAGCTGAAGCCTTCGGGATTTCAATTTTGTTGGATAAAGTTTAGCATCTTGATCATGAGCCTCAAAACAAAAAAGTGACGAAGTACATTTTTTTTTTTTTTAGAAAAACCCCACAGAAAATAGGTGGGGTCGCAGCGTGGATTGGAACAAAGATAAACTACACAACAAAGATAAACTACAGCATTTTGCGATGTTTTACCTCGGTACAAAAAAGTGTATCATAATATTCGAAGATCGTACATGGGGAGGGTGAGGCGTGATACAGTGTTGCAAAGTTTTATTATTATAGATAAGCCCTAGGATAGACAGCTAGTGATTAAGTGCATGAAAGGTCAACTATGATAAGGTTATGTGAAACAGTATCATCGAGAGCAGAGCGATAATATCTGTTTCTGTTACCAGCGGCGGTGTAAAGACAGTGGTTATGATAACACTGTTACAAGCGGCGGTGTCAAGACAGTGGTTATGATAACACTGTTACCAGCGGCGGTGTCAAGACAGTGGTTATGATAACACTGTTACCAGCGGCGGTGTCAAGACAGTGGTTATGATAACACTGACTTTACATATATTATTATGATATTTCAACAGCTTGGATTAGCTTGGGTAGTGATAAATGAACCTGCACTCTAAGGTAATAGCAATGGTGGGAATTAAATTTCATTAAAAAGTTCTTTTTGGTTCTTTAGTACAAAAGGGGGAAAGAAGACAAAAAAAGTGCAGCTATGAGATAACAGAGCTGAAACAGCAACCATGATCTGAACGCGTGAATTTCAAGTGCCAGGGGTACAACGATGTAACACCTGAACTATCGCACAGCAGAGATAAAGGAATCTTGAAATCAAATAAATCCAAGCCGTACCAAAATAAATGTATCTTCAAGGTGAAAATGTCTAAAGCAACGATCTTGCAGAAAGAAAAATCTGCGCTTAGATCTTTATTTTAGGCAGTTCTCTGCCCTTGGCATTTACACCTCACTTTTCTTGTTTTTTATTTGACTTGTGGTGTTTGGGATTCCTTGTTTAGAATTTTGTGTGGGCAGCCTGATTTTTTTCCGTACGAGCTGTAGCAAGTCCAGGAGCGGGGCAGCCACAGACCCCCAAATACAGGACAGCTCCAACACATCCCAGGGATTTTTGGGTGACGTTCAGAGTCATATCAGGCACAGTCCAGAGATTGCAGCACCCATGGCAGTGTTCGAAAGGACGAGAAATCCCTTGGCCGATGACCTGTGTTTGGGGGTGTGTTGCTGCCCCGCTCCTGAATTTGCTAAAGCTCGTACGCAAAAAAAATCACGAGTCCGGGCAACGGCCTTGTATGGCCCGCTCTTCTCGATTTCCAACTGGCAAGGGTATTTAAAGTGAGCAACGTACACACGGGCCCTCCGTGCTCGATCCTACCCACAATTGGGTCAGGGACAGGAATGCCCCCCCCCCTCCCCACACACACACCAAAAAAAAAAAAGTTCCAACATGCCTGCACCGACCATGGATCGAACCCGGTACCTTCCGCATGACAAGCGGGCGCCTTGCCTCAAGACCAACGGGGAGAAAGTAAGATCTTCTGTGTTCAACCAAATGTATCTGGCAAAAACCTCCAGAACATATTCTGAGTATGCAACTTCTCACAAACACTTTCGCATTGTGTCTAGCCAAGAAATCCCCCCCCCCCCCATCCCCCCTCCAAAGATAAAAAAAACAACACCGCTTCTGCTCTGTCTAGCAAAGAAAGATTCCTTCCTCTCATCCTATAACATACATTTTTGCCCTCGCCCATTCCTCATGTCATGATTATCTCCGCCGCCTCCCGAGACGGCCTCTCCCACCTCTCTACGATTCCCAATCACCGTATCCTCAAACACTTTAAACGTGTGAACAGAAACATCTCACAAATTTTTCTCCACCACCTAAGTGGGGACTCGATACGCCGGTATTGGAAATCTTCACAGCGAAATCGTGCACATCTCAAGGAGCAGGAAATTATAGCCCGGTACCAAATTTCCTGTCTGAGACAGTTGAAGATTCTCCGTCAAATTGAAATTCAAAAATGTCTATCGCTGGTTTCCCTGACTACGACATACAGTACGTCAAGTCATTTCCTATGTGTTCTATCACACATTCGTTCTGCTTTCATTCTTAAAGTATTTAAGTCCATTCAGCAAAGGTTTCCTACACACACAAAAAAACAACAGAAAATAAAACAAAACAAAACCAAAGAAAAAGTGCTAGAAGAAAGAAAAAAAAACAAAAAAAATATTCATGTTTTTTGGCCATTCCCCCCCCCCCCCCATCGTTTTTGCCGGCCTGTCTCGCTCTTCTTCGTTGTCACCCCCCCCCCCCGGCATCCCCTGTAATCAAAATCGCCCCCGAGGTGCATATAACCCTGGTCGAAAACCACTGCTTCAAAGTCACTACAGATGCCCAAAACGTGGTAGAAACTACGACAGACAACGTGAGAAAACAGCAACCCTCAATGTTGCTTAACGCAGTTCCCTGGCACCAGACACGGGTTTGTTTTTAATCTTTTCTTTTCCCTTTTTGTCAGTGGACAAAAGAGAAAATGAGATTGTCGGTCTTTATTGAGATGGAGGCGATAACGCGTTCATGCGGGAGTCACAGAGACATGGAGAGAAGGAGGGAGAGAGAGAGAGAGAGAGAGAAAGAGAGAGAGAGAGGGAGAAAGAGGGGAGAGAGAGAAAGAGAGAGAGAGAGAGAGACGACAGAAAAAAAGAGAGAGAAAGGGAGAGAGAGAGAGAAACAGACAGAGAAAGAGAGAGAGAGAAACAGACAGAGAAAGAGAGAGACAGATGGAGAGAGAGTAACAGACAGAGATATGGAGAGAGAAAGAAATAGAACAAAAGAAAGAGAAAGAGTGTGAGGGAGGCTTAAAGAGAGAGAGGAGAGAGAGATAGAAATACAACTTAAGGAGAGAGAAAGGGAGAGACAGACGGACAGAAATAAGAGAGAGAAAGAGAGACAAGGGAGAGAGAACATGAATCGATGATTATATAACACCAAACCAAGGAACAGACAGACAGAAAGAGAAAGAGAGAGAGAGTGGCGATGGGGCTAAGGTATCGGAAGAAGGTCCGGACAGAGGAAGAGAGAAGGATAGACGGGTACATCTACTCTAACCCAACTCTCTCTATCTCTATGCCCCTCCTTAATTTCTTTCCTCAATTCACCGCTCTGTCTCTCCGTTTGTCTGTATTAATCAGTCTCTGTGTCTGTCTGTATTAGTCAATCACTCTCTCTTTCGCCTTCAGTAATGGAATCCCTCTTGTCTATTATCACTTAATAAGTCTCGTCTGTACTCTTCTGGCACGGTGTTAATTTAGTACATTCGTAATTTCATTGGTGCGATGTCTATTGCACACTTCGTGTCATTTGCAAACCCGATTTCCATCTTCCACACCATAGGCAGGCCCAGGCGCATCTGTAAGCCATAATTCACACGGTGTAACAAGGAAAAACAGCTCTGTAAAGTACAAAATGTGACTTTCCTCTCTGTTTCAGATTCGCGCCAGCCCAGACATCATCGCTCGGGCTTTTCACAGTTGATTATTCAGAAAGAAGAGCATGGATTTCCGAGGACAGAGCGAGGGCACTTCCCCCTCTTCGTCCAGACCGCGGAACCAGGAAATTGTATAGCTGTTTGCATCCCTATGAATAATTTTGATCTAAACAGGTGTCTGGTCGCATATCACACAAAATCAGTTCTGTAACTCATGCTGGAGATTATTATCATAATGAATTAATCATACCAGCGGTAACTCTGAGGGGAAGGTAAAAAAAAATGGTAACATATTAAATAATTTGTTTTTGCATTTGTGTACTACTTTAATCCCATTTGAGAAATTTGCCTTTGTGTCATTGCACCCAGTTACAACTGGAGCAGGCTCGTCCTCGCCACAGTGCAGCGCCGGTCGGCGGGTTGTTGTTGTTTTTCCCGGGCGGAGGCCTGTTCGACCTGCTCTTTCCGATTTCCAACTGCCAAGGTATCTTTAACGTGCTCAACGTGCACACGGGCCCTCCGAATTTTTTCGTCCTTATCCGAGAAGACTAGGGTCTCGATCCTACCCCCCCCCCACCCCCTCAATAGGACCAGGGACACGAAAATATGAGAAAAATCCCAAACTTCCAACATGCCTGCACCGACCGGGTTTTGAACCCGGTGCCCTTGGCATAAGAGGCGAGCACTTTGTTTAGCATATTGTGTGCACTGTTAATTTTGTTAATTTAGTTAATTTATCAGTGTGTGTGTATATATGTGTGTGTGCGCGCTATGTATCATACTTTCTGCTTCTGTAACTATATTGTTATGTATTCAATGATCAAAACAAATTTCCTTGTACAAGGACGAATAAAATTTATCTTATCTTATCTTATCTTATCTTATCTTCTCTTTGCCTCTAGACCACCTTGTCCCGCCATGTTGTAAAGATGAAATAAGATAAGAATCATTTTATTATCCCATGAGGGAAATTCTCTTACATAGAGCCTTCAAGAGCACATAAATGGCACATATACCTTACGAATCATTACGGTATCACAACTCAATAAATTCAATGACAAGCACACATGAAGTGACGTGGTAAGAAACCCCAGTAAAATATGACACACATTTAGCTAAAATGTCTCGTTGACGTGAATTGCATAGGGCAAAAAGGATCTTCTGTATCTTTCTCTGTTTGCTGCCGTGTGTGTAATTCTACTGCTCCTGGATGAACTAGAAATTTGATGAAACGGGATGGTGACTGTCATTTAAGATACACTATGTTGAAGATGAACAAAAATGAACCTGTACAATAAATTCCAACAGAATTTACTCCTTGTACATTATTTTGTTAACTTTTGTTATGTTTATATTTTGTTAACTTTTGTTATAGTTTTATTTTGTTAACTTTTGTTATGTTTATATTTTGTTAACTTTTGTTATAGTTTTATTTTGTTAACTTTTGTTATATTTATATTTTGTTAACTTTTGTTATAGTTTTATTTTGTTAACTTTTGTTATGTTTATATTTTGTTAAATTATGTTATATTTAAATTTTGTTAATTTTTGTATATTTATATTTGGGAAACTTTTGTTATATTTATATTTTGTTAACTTTTGTTATATTTATATTTTGTTAACTTTTTGGCAACTTTGTGTGTCCCTAAAACGGTAGCATGACGTTTGGAGCACCAAAATTTTTAAAACATGACATTTGGAGCACTGCCTAAATCTAGGTCAAATTGCAGTATGACATTTGGAGCACTACCAAAAATTAATAAAATTTCAGTATGACATTTGGCGCACCTATACCGCTGCTGGTATTCGATTACATTTTCACGGACTCATATCAACATCAAGTCGCAAATCTACTGAAGAAAATTTCTATCTTTTACACTCAACAAATTTTGTTCTGCTCATCATCATCATCATCATCATGAATTAGGTGAAAACAGACTGGTCTATAAATGATGACGACGATGATGATGTTGTTGTTGTTGTTTTATTATTATTATTATTATAATTATTACAGGTATTATTATGTTATCATCATTATAATGGTTGTTGTTGTTGTCCTTGTCCATGGCCACTGTTTGGGGCGTTTCTGATCTCTGTGTCTAATTCCCGCCACAAAACTGTCCTATTGTTTTCGTTGGGTCCCACGGAGCCTACCTTCCCTTAGGCCTACTTTCTTCCAAAACAGAAGACGAAACGAATCAAAAGGTAGGAGCGGCATCAACACGCCAACACGTAAAAAACTTAGACGCATCGCCCGAGTGACTGTCCTGGTGTGATAACAAAAGACGACTCACATATAAATAAATATGGACCATTTAACATGTTTCTTTGTTCAGTTATGCTTACTATTATCTATATTTGGATTCTAATATATCTTGATATCCAAATAATTTCAAATTAATTTTGCAGGTTTTAAAACGCTTCAATAAACACTTTGCCAACGTTAACTAGTCTTTATACATGTGGAATTGTCTGGCGGAGAGTGTATTAGGCCTATAAAGAAACTTTCTATCCCTGTGGTACCCACCGCAAGTTATTGCAAAATATTCGTAGAGTAATCGTTAGTCAACAGGTTGATTAAAGATTAATCGATAAAATCACAGCCCAAATGCTAGTGCTCCAAATGTCACATGCCGGCTTTCTTTGAGCTAACTTAGTGCTCCAAATATCACATGACGGCTTTCTTTGATCTGCAGTAGTGCTCCAAATGTCATACAACCCCTAAAACTGGGCTTTGCGATAAATAACTTTTTTTTTTTTAACTACACTTTGTTCTTAGTGTCGCTGCCAGCCCAGCGTGGTTTTTCAAAAGATTTTGTCAACATTGGTGGAGGTGGCCCTCAGGGGAAAAGGGGTTGGGGGGGGGGGGGCATTTCTTAAGACGTTTGTATATCTTGGCCCAGGGTTCTATTATTGTTGTTGTTTCGTTGTTGCAGTTGGCAGTTGTGGTTGCTGCTCTCTGCAACTTAATCATGGCATGTTTATACTGTGTTCAACGTTCTTTTTGTATATTGGCGCCGTAAACATGTCGAATTGCGCAGTTTGTATACGACGACCAACAATTTAATATGCATGAGATAAGAAATAAAGTTGAGTAAGAATCAGTGGCGATAAAGCGGTAGATTGCTCAAGAATGGAAATGAGATCAGAATGCAGAAATTAAAATTTTACAACCAAATATGTAGTTTTGTACGGGAAAAGGTGGCGTTTGAGGGGAGGGCGTAACATGGTGAGTGTAAGTGTGTGTCTGTGTGTGTGAGAGAGAGAGAGAGAGAGAGAAAGAAGAAAGAGAGAGAGGGGAAAAAGCGAGAGAGACAGTGTGAGAGAAAGAGAGGTTGTGAGAGAGAAAGAGAGAACGACAGATGCAGAGAGAGAGAGAGAGAGAGAGAAAGAGAGAGAGAGGGAGGGGTAGAAAAAGAGAGAAAGACAGAGGCAGGGAGAGAGAAAGAGTCGAGACAGACAGAGGCAGGGAGAGAGAAAGAGAGAGACAGATAGTGGGAGACAGAAAAAGCGAGAAAGACAGACGCGGAGAGAGAGAGAACGAGAGACAAAGGCAGAGGCAGAGAGAGAGAGAGAGAACGATAGCTTCAGAGAGGGAGAGAAAGCGAGAGCGAGAGAGAGAGAGAGATGGAGGCAGAAAAAGAGACAAAGACAGAGGCAGAGAGAGAGAGAGAGAGAGAAAGTGACAGATGGACAGACAACCAGAGAGCCAATGTGTTTGGATCTATATCAGATCCTTCTTTCCTTTTCGCTCAATGCAAAAGGGCCATTTTGGCGTTTGCCATTACACATTTGAAGACATTCAGAGAGAGAGAGAGAGAGAGAGAGAGAGAGAGAGAGAGAGAGAGAGATAGAGAGAGAGAGAGAGAGCGAGAGCGAGAGAGAGACAACACACAATTATGATAAACTGACAAAACCCTTTCAAAACACACAAATAGATTATACTCGTTTGTTTGCATAAATATTATTCCCTCTAAAAACATAAAGCAAAAGAATTCTGCAGCAATAATGCAAAACTGATTACCGACTAGACAGCACGATGAGAGAGAATTGTGTAAACATAAGCAAGGCCCGGTAAGGGGGCGGTGGGATGAGAGAGCGAGAGAAAAGAGGAATTAAAAACAGAGGGAGAGATAGCAGAGAGAGAGATAGAGAGACAGACAGACAGACAGGGAGGCAGAGACAGACAGAGAAAATGAGAGAGGAAGAATGAAAGAGAGAAAGGTAGAGATAAACAGACAGACAGACAGTCATAGAGAGTGAAAGAGAGAGAGAGAGAGAAGAGAGAGGGAGAGAGAGAGCGAACGAGAGAGAGAAAGAGAGAGAGAGAGAGAGAAACAGACAGGGTGACAGAGACACATAGGGAACAAGAGAGAGAACGAGTGAAAGGGAGATAAGGACAAATAGTCAAAAAGACAGGCAGACATCCAGAGAGAAGAGAGAGTGAGCGAATGAGAGAGAGTGAGAGAGGGAGAGACAGACAGACAGGCAGAGAAAGAAGGAGTGAAAGAGACCGAGAGGGAGGTAGGCAGTCTGACACACAGACAGAGAGAGCCAGGGAGAGAGAGAGATTGAGTGAGAGAGCGGGAGACAAACAGACAGACAGACAGATGTGCAGAGTTAGAGCAAAAGCAACAACGACAACAACAACAACAACAACAACAACCATAGTTATCTTAAAGACAGCTGTTGCTCCCAATTAAGATGTCTATTACACAATAGAACTAATTTGTAATTAAGTGCACGAAATAAATATCTGATAGTTATTGTGAAATACTACAAAATTTACTGTAGTAAACAAAAGTATCGGATTCATCTGATTGACCTTCAAGTACAGAGAGTTCAAATTCCGTCTGATCAGTGATTATGGAGAAAGTTAACTCCGTCGCCCGGGCGGTTTCCGTATCACAAAGTGCAAACCCCCCGATTTCAATAGCATTAATAATGATGGACGAGATCAATGCCGTCTCTCTGATTGGCAGGCGATACTTCTCACGCTGCGGCCCGAAATGGCGTTCGTGTCATCGACACAGATTTCAGAATCAGCGTTTTTCTCTGTTGTTTTGTTTTTAATCTTTGTCTTTTCGTTGTTTTGTCTTTTTTATGTAAAGGAGGCCCGTACAGACAAGTTATAATCTTCTAGACCAGGGGTCACCAAACTACGGCGATCCGGCCCGCGACGTCAGTTCATCCGGCCAGCAATGGTACTTGATTTTGTTTGTTAAAACCAGGGATATCTAGAGCTACGGGATGGACAAGCTTCGTCAAACCTAGATTCCTCAATACATATGAGGGTTAAAAGTCAGACCTTAGCCCCGCGCTCGTAAGTCTGTCAGTTATCCGGCCCTCTGTGAAAAAAGTTTGGTGATCCTGTTCTAGACAGTGCGTAAGTTCAGATACGATACTATTCTCTTGCTAAAAACTTCTGAAACACAAAAATTGGGTTAATATGAAAACATGTTTGCAGAAACACAGGTAGGTATTCAAAAGGAAAATTAATTTCGGGAACAAAAAAATGGCGTCCCAAATATGGAATACTCGGCACTACAGGACTTTGAAGTGATTGGTTATATAGTTATCTACATAAAAGCCCATATAAAAATGATGAAATACTGTACTTATATACCTGGTTCAGTGGTGTGTTCGGTTCAGAGCCAGACCGGATCGAGACCCACTGAATGCCCCAAGCACATCTCAACAATCATAGCGTGCCGACACCTATCCCGCATCTCAAGACACCGTCAAACTCTCGAAACTTCAGACACTAGCCCTGCCAAAGACTTTTCATGTTTTCTTGGTAATGCAGGATAAATTCGAACAGACCACGCCATTTTCAAACTAATCTGATTAAACTTGAGTCGAGTTAGGCAGTGGAAAGGGCTTGATGACCAGGGTAAAAAAATATGAATGTGGAAACTGTTTCTTGTCGAAATACCTTGTTACGTCATGTATTACGTCCGTTGTTCGCTTTGATCATAATGTTCATGTAACTATAATTATGTTGGGTGTTAGCAGGTGCTCCTAAACGATCCGTGAACATACATTTCCTTTCATAGGATACTAAAGTGATTATGATCTTATACTATTTTTTATCTTTCTTAAATCTGCTGCTCTGCGATCGTTTTAGTTCCTTGGCAAGTTTTCACTTTACGCCTTGATTGATTGATTGATGATAGGAAACAGAATTTTAGCACACCAGACATCCCCACAAGTGTTCCTCTCTCCGCTCCAATGTCCATTTGAGGATTATTCTACTAATGTTGTCCCAATGACCAGCTGGTTCTATATTTGTCGGGGTCGCCCGGCCTTGTCGCACATTCTTCCCTCGGCTCGTTCGTTTCCCGCCTCCATCATCCTGGTTATGGGGGATACTTAATTGTCTTCAACTGGACATCTTAGTGTCTTCATCTGCTCAGAATCGGCTCATTCCTGTCATGCTGCAGGTCTGACGTTACCCCTGACGTCAGTTAATTATTACTGGACAAATCTGGTCAATTTCCCGACGGTTGCGTGACTCAGTTGATCTCGAAGCTCATCATATTCAGAAGCCAGAAGTCAGAAATCTATGGAGATCATGTCAGCTAGAGCTTAGCTAGGAACATTATAATCAGAAATCATGCCTGCCGTTATTTGCCATAAATACGGACAGTCCGCTCTCATACTGTTTAACCTGCTCGTGTCAGATCTATTATTCGAAATGAAGATACGTGGACCTCTTGTTTTTCTCGCTTTGTCGCCGACTGGAAGTTCATGTGTCCAGTTGGCTCATGCAGAGTTCATGACGTCACCACCCAACCAGCTGGCCGATCTTTACCGGCCAGTGAGCGCCTGCCTGCGTGTCGCAATTGGGCTTGGAACAAAATAAACCTGCGGGCAAAAAAATCTAGGTTTCAAAACCCCGCAATGGAAATAAACAATAGCACAAACGTTACAATATATTATTATTACGAAAAGAAATACATGTAGAAATACCAAGAGAGAAAAACACTGAAAAGCTCTTCTTTTTCATAACTCATTCTTTGGTCAGTTACTGTCATGTTTCCATATTGTTTGTGTAACTAACGAGGGGCTTTTCAATAGCTCTCTGTCTCTCATTCTTCCTCTCTCTCTCTCTCTCTCTCCCTCTCTTTTTTTCTCTCTTTCTCTCCCTTTCTTTCTCTCTCCCCTCTCTCTCTCCATCTCTTTCTCTCTTTTTTCTCTCTATCTCTTTCTCTCTCTTTCCCTCTCTCTATCTCTCTCCTTTCTCTTCCCCCTCTCCTCTCCCTTTTTTTCCTCTTTCTTCCTCTCCTTCTTTTTTCCCTCTCTCTGTCTCTTTCTCTCCCCCCTCTCTTTCTGTCTCTCCCTCTCTACCTCCTTCTCTCTCTCCCCCCCCTCTCCCCCTACCTCCCTCTATTTATCGGTGTCTCTTTTCCCACATTTATAGGTTACAACTGGACCTGTCAGACAAGAAAGTCGGAATGACCTCAAGCCAGCCCATGCATTCTAACAACGAAAAATGTATCATTGACTGTTATTCTGAACAACATCTGTCTGAAACAGTTACTAAATACCTGAACTCCACTGTTTCATTCGGAGACAGGCTGCCCTAGACTTGCACGTTTGCATAACTATGAGACAATTACTCGCCTTCAGACACTCACGATTTTTCCGCTCAAAGAAAACTATCACATAGACCATTGCTTGTCAAGGTGGGGGCAGATGTCCCAGTGGGGCATGGTAATACTTTGGCAGGGGCGTGGGACTTCAAAAATGGCATATGGAATTTTTATTTTTATTTTATTTTAGCGATTTAGGGCTAAAACTGACGAAACTGGTCCCTCGAATTAAAAATAACAATACAATCTTAAGCAGAGCCAAGGGCAAAGTTCCCACTGAAGTAAAAACCAAAAAAAAAAAAAAGGCGAATCAATCTTGAAATAAAATCTTAATTTAAACCTCTTTTGAATGTAGGCCTATACATGCTGAATATATAAATATTTCAAAGTCTTTTCTAAAAACACGGTATACTAACATTCTCCCATCACGGTGGGACGCGCGTTTTTGTTGTTTGTTGTTTTTTAAATTGAAATGGGGCATGGGACTTAAACGGTTGAGAAACACTGCATTAGACGTTAAATTCTCTTTGTTTTCGGACCCAATACACACACACACATACGCAGAAATCAATAGTTTTCAGTGAGCAATTTCTGAACGAGAGCTTGTCTCAAGTATTGGAGGATTACAACTTAAAACACGAGCATTTCTGGTGAAGTGCATGAAAGTATTGGAAATGTGTTGTTTTTTTTTACTATACCTACAGATTAAACAGTTGGTTATCTCTAGAGAAACGGGGAATAATTATATTCTGGTACCATCCGTTTCTAAGTATGGGGGGAAGGGGGAAGGAGGAGGGAGATTAATGTACAAAAGAAGAAATGAAGGTGGCCCGCGCGTCATGTATTCTTTAAGACGAATTGGCTCCGTTACAGATAAAAGGGCGCATGATCTATTTGATGGACATGGATGCTTGTCTGTGGGAGTGCAGGATTTAAGAAAGAAAGAAAAGAGAGAGAGAGAGAGAAGAGAGAAAGAGAGAGTGAGAGAGGAGAGGAGAGAGGAGAGAGAGGGGAGAGAGAGAGAGAGAGAGAGAGAGAAAGAGAGAAACATGAGGGGATTAATTGAAAAACACGGACTGTGAGAAAGTGACAGAGAGAAAAAAGTGGGACCAACAAAAAAGAGATAAGAATGAAAAGGAAGAGCGAAAGAGACAGGGGATGAAGGAGTAAAATAGACAGAAAAAGAAAAAGAAAAAGAAAAAGAGTTGAAAGGATCAAAATATTTTCTCTTTTTTTAATGAGGAGATAATTGCCATGTAGATCTAGTTCTCCACAAACTAGAGAATGTAAATGTGATAATCCACAGAATCAAATATTGCAGCTCTGTACCCGTATGTCTCTAGGCTATCTTGGGAATACATTGGCAATAGATTGAGTATCATTATCTGAAATGGCCGTCTGTCTACTTGCACCTCTAGAGACCCACATTTTATGTTCCATTCATTTTATTCTTTATAAATATTTGCTATGTTCTCTCCCTCCTACGGTGTGATAATTCGAGTTTGATCTCTGGAATAATTATTGCCATGTATTGGAACTGTCAACTTCGATTATCTGTAAAACGAAAGGTAACTCTTTAAAACAATGTCCATTTGTTTTAGCAGTATTAATTCCCTTGTTTGACTCGCGCTTGCTCCTTGATGGCCGCGGATGTCAGGGCAGTTACAAGAGAGATTCGGTTTACGGGCAGCAAGCTCGCTATGGAGACAGACAGATCGATGGAATGTTATAAACACGGATATGAAATGAAATAGATTTGATTTCTATCATTTACCCGTTTATAATTCTGATATATTTACAAATCTCACACGCGTAACATCAACTCTTTGAAGTGAAATGTGTCCGTGATTAAAAACAGTGATCGAATTCCACCTTTAATCGAAAAAAAAAAGATAACCTTTAAAGCTGAGTTTTCGTGTGGACGGAAACGGAAACGGCAAACGGGAACGTCAAAAATCCATCAAGCAGTAAAAAGAAAGTGTTTCAATGTGTGCAATGAGGCCTTCCTGTACAAATGAAAATATTATTAATTCTGTTTCACTACTGGAAAGGTTTTTGACGTTTCCGTTACCGTTTCAGTTTCCGTACACATGGAAACGCAGCCTTAGAGTTTGCGCAGGACCTACCAAACGTTCAATGGAATTATTAGGGTCCAACTCCCCCGAGACGAAATAAATTAATTATGTTCGCGCCTTTTTTCTTACCTTACTATTTACATCACAGGGGAAAAAATCCAACCCAGCAGTACCCCTACGTCAATCCGATGTACGATTTCTCTAGGGATGGTAGGATTACCTTAGGATATATTCTCTACATAAATTCTACGTCGGAACGATGTCGTAACCAGCGGATCTACGTGGGATGGACATCATTCCTATGTGCAAACTTGACATTAATACCTATGCGTCGAACTTCCATAGGGTTACTGGCTAAGAACCGTTTTCTCAAAGGTAGGGAAACAAATGATTTACATGGTGGTTGAAATAAAAGATTAATGGAAGCTTCACTTGATTCAGAACTCTTTCCGCACGCACATATTTCATGAGAATATTGTTTTCATGACACTAACATGGGTTGAGCATTTTCTTTGAATGAGCAGGTGTACAACGTACACAACAGGGTGTGGTACTGTCAAGCTTGTACAGAACATATAACAGGATGTAATAATGCCAAGGTGTACAAAACAAACAGCATGGTGTGATAGTGACAAGGTTGTACATAGCAAATAGCAGGATGTAATAATGTCAAGGTTGTACATAGCAAATAGCAGGATGTAATAATGTCAAGGTTGTACATAGCAAATAGCAAGATGCAATAATGTCAAGGTTGTACATAGCAAATAGCAGGATGCACTAATGACAGGGTGTACACAGCAAATAGCAAGATGTGAAAATGCCAAGGTGTTTATAGCAAATAGCTAGATGTGATAATGTAATCAGCTCCAGCAAAACCTGGAAATAGACAAAATAATTTTTTAAATGTGTGTAGTCGCAGCAAAGCTTGGCACGAAGTTAAAATCTAGGGAAGTGGGCAGGGAGAAAAAGTGAAGAAAAAGTTGTATGTCACAAAGCTCCATCTTACAAAGAAACACAACAAAACCAAGTAAAATAAACAAACAACAACAAAACAACTATACACTAGATTCCATTGGGGAACGAGGATCGGCATCAGTGACAGCAAATTAGCCGCTTTGTGATTATTTTTGGTTAATAAATGGCTTTAGCTGTTAACCTTTTTTTTTTTTTGAAATGACAAAGTACTTGTCTGAACGCCAGTTATTTCATTCATTTCACATTTTTTGCACTCATTATGTTTTCTGTTGTTGATGTTGTTGTTTTCTAAAGTGGGGGCTTTGTGACACACAGTTTTTCCTAATTTCTTTTTTCTTTCATCTGTTTTTTTTGGGTTGTTTTTTGTTGTTGTTGTGCCACATTTTAGCAATGAATTGAAAAGGACATGAACCGTGCTTTTCTACAATGGAATGTCATTAATATGGACTTCGGGGATCAATAGACAGAATGGAATGAGCTATCATGATCGCTTTATCATTGACAAACACAACATTCTTCACTGTTCGCTTAGCAATAATGATCAAATTCAAGGTTTTTTGTTCTTGCTTTTGCTGTTTTTCTGTTGTTGTAGAATTAGGCAATTTAAGTGGCCGATGCAGTCGTTGTTCCTGAAGGCCCTGTTACCACTGTTGATTTTTGTTGTTGGTGGTGTTGGTGGTGGAGATGATGACGAAGTTGTGATTTTTTCAGTGGTGATAGCGACTGGCAATGGTGGTATTATTGGGGATGTTGAAAGTTTTAGTTAGCACTGCCGTGGCGCAAATTGGCGTTGTTGCTGTAACTGTCGTTAATCTCGTCACCGCATCTGAAGATCACTGTGCCTTCTAGTTCTTTGTTGTTAGTGTGCGCAAAAATGTTCTGTTGTACATGTGGCAAGAGAGAGAGAGAGAGAGAGAGAGAGAGAGAGAGAGAGAGAGAGAGAGTCGCAGACAGACAGACAGACAGACAGACAAACAGATAGGCAGGCAGCAGGAAGAAGAGAGAGAACGGTGAGAGAGAAAGAGAGAGAGACAGACAGACAGACAGATAGACAGACAGACAAACAGTCAGGCAGGCAGCAGGAAGAAGAGAGAAAGGAGAGAGAGAAAGACACAGAGAGAGACAGACAGAGTCAGAGGCTGAGAGAGAGAGAGAGAAAGAGAACGAAAAAGAGAGAGAGAGAGACAGACAGACAGACAGACTACAGAAAGAGAGAGAGAGAGAGAGACAGACAGACAGAGAGAGAACTATTACCTACAAAACAATGGAATGTGAAGAAGGTACGGACAGAAAAATTATGTTGCACGAGAAACAGTGTACAATGATTCCTTCTGGAAATCTAAATTTGAAGTTGTTCCAAATAATATCATTTTGATGCGATACAAGAATGCTTTCAGAAACAGTTCACTCAGAGCTTATTATTAATTACTACATTATTTTAGGTAACTAAGCTTTTGTGCAAACATATATAACTTAGCCTGGATGGAACAATACTGAGGATGATGTGGCTTGTTCGTTAGAGCATCGATAGTAAATAGATACGAATAGAGCAGATCAAAGCTGTGCGCTAATGATCTGTGTTCTTTGAACTTTGGTTACATTTAGTTTATAAACGTCCCAGTTCACATCACCACCATCATTCCACTGGTGTACTGCCGTGGTGGGAGGAAATGGCTAAACAGTTTGCAGGAGACAGATAGACAGAGATGCATAA